>CAUIJX010000023.1:17500-29742 GCA_960531455.1 Urophora cardui
TTATTATTATTTTTATTATTATTATTATTATTATTATTATTATTATTATTATTATTATTATTATTATTATTATTATTATTATTATTATTATTATTATTTTTATTATTATTATTATTATTATTATTATTATTATTATTATTATTATTATTATTATTATTATTATTATTATTATTATTATTATTATTATTATTATTATTATTATTATTATTATTATTATTATTATTATTATTATTATTATTATTATTATTATTATTATTATTATTATTATTATTATTATTATTATTATTATTATTATTATTATTATTATTATTATTATTATTATTATTATTGTTATTATTATTATTATTATTATTATTATTATTATTGTTATTATTATTATTATTATTATTATTATTATTATTATTATTATTATTATTATTATTATTATTATTATTATTATTATTATTATTTTTATTATTATTATTATTATTATTATTATTATTATTATTATTATTATTATTATTATTATTATTATTATTATTATTATTATTATTATTATTATTATTATTATTATTATTATTATTATTATTATTATTATTATTATTATTATTATTATTATTATTATTATTATTATTATTATTATTATTATTATTATTATTATTATTATTATTATTATTATTATTATTATTATTATTATTATTATTATTATTATTATTATTATTATTATTATTATTATTATTATTATTATTATTATTATTATTATTATTATTATTATTATTATTATTATTATTATTATTATTATTATTATTATTATTATTATTATTATTATTATTATTATTATTATTATTATTATTATTATTATTATTATTATTATTATTATTATTATTATTATTATTATTATTATTATTATTATTATTATTATTATTATTATTATTATTATTATTATTATTATTATTATTATTATTATTATTATTATTATTATTATTATTATTATTATTATTATTATTATTATTATTATTATTATTATTATTATTATTATTATTATTATTATTATTATTATTATTATTATTATTATTATTATTATTATTATTATTATTATTATTATTATTATTATTATTATTATTATTATTATTATTATTATTATTATTATTATTATTATTATTATTATTATTATTATTATTATTATTATTATTATTATTATTATTATTATTATTATTATTATTATTATTATTATTATTATTATTATTATTATTATTATTATTATTATTATTATTATTATTATTATTATTATTATTATTATTATTATTATTATTATTATTATTATTATTATTATTATTATTATTATTATTATTATTATTATTATTATTATTATTATTATTATTATTATTATTATTATTATTATTATTATTATTATTATTATTATTATTATTATTATTATTATTATTATTATTATTATTATTATTATTATTATTATTATTATTATTATTATTATTATTATTATTATTATTATTATTATTATTATTATTATTATTATTATTATTATTATTATTATTATTATTATTATTATTATTATTATTATTATTATTATTATTATTATTATTATTATTATTATTATTATTATTATTATTATTATTATTATTATTATTATTATTATTATTATTATTATTATTATTATTATTATTATTATTATTATTATTATTATTATTATTATTATTATTATTATTATTATTATTATTATTATTATTATTATTATTATTATTATTATTATTATTATTATTATTATTATTATTATTATTATTATTATTATTATTATTATTATTATTATTATTATTATTATTATTATTATTATTATTATTATTATCATTATTATTATTATTATTATTATTATTATTATTATTATTATTATTATTATTATTATTATTATTATTATTATTATTATTATTACTAGCAAATACCCGTCCCGCTTCGCAGCGACAAACAAAAGCTTTTATGTTATAATATGTCTCTCCCTTTACCTTTACCTTTACCTTAACCTTTACCTTTACCTTTACCTTTACCTTTACCTTTACCTTTACCTTTACCTTTACCTTTACCTTTACCTTTACCTTTACCTTTACCTTTACCTTTACCTTTACCTTTACCTTTATCTTTACCTTTACCTTTACCTTTACCTTTACCTTTACCTTTACCTTTACCTTTACCTTTACCTTTACCTTTACCTTTACCTTTACCTTTACCTTTACCTTTACCTTTACCGGGACCATCCATCACCATCCGGGCCCATTACTTGAACCATCTCTGGGAAACCGACTCAAAAATAACAATGAAAATATCTGTATGTTGAAGCCTTGATCGACACCTTTCATTTGATACCAATATCGCTTAGAAACATTCGAGGGTCATCCGGGTCCACGTTTTGGCCCATATTTGGGGACTCTGCCTAGGCATTGCAATGAAAATAACTCTATGTTGAAGGCCTGCTCAGCACCTTTCATTTGATACCCATATTGCTCAAACACTTGCTGGGTCACTCTGGGTCCACGTTTTGACCCATATCTGGAGACCCGGCCTAGGCATCGCAATGAAAATAACTCTATGTTGAAGGCCTGCTCAGCACCTTTCATTTGATACCCATATTGCTCAAACACTTGCTGGGTCACTCTGGGTCCACATTTGGGCCTATATTCCGGGAAGTTCCCACTTTTTCAAAATTCTATATACCCTATTATGTGCGCTAATACCACACGAATCTACTGTTAAAATTTCATAAAGATCGGTTGATTACTTTGGGAGTCCATAAAGGACACACACACACATCCATTTTTATATAATAGATTATTATTATTATTATTATTATTATTATTATTATTATTATTATTATTATTATTATTATTGTTATTATTATTATTATTATTATTATTATTATTATTATTATTATTATTATTATTATTATTGTTATTATTATTATTATTATTATTATTATTATTATTATTATTATTATTATTATTATTATTATTATTATTATTATTATTATTATTATTATTATTATTATTATTATTATTATTATTATTATTATTATTATTATTATTATTATTATTAGTATTATTATTATTATTATTATTATTATTATTATTATTATTATTATTATTATTAGTATTATTATTATTATTATTATTATTATTATTATTATTATTATTATTATTATTATTAGTATTATTATTATTATTATTATTATTATTATTATTATTATTATTATTATTATTATTATTATTATTATTATTATTATTATTATTATTATTATTATTATTATTATTATTATTATTATTATTATTATTATTATTATTATTATTATTATTATTATTATTATTATTATTATTATTATTATTATTATTGTTATTATTATTATTATTATTATTATTATTATTATTATTATTATTATTATTATTATTATTATTATTATTATTATTATTATTATTATTATTATTATTATTATTATTATTATTATTATTATTATTATTATTATTATTATTATTATTATTATTATTATTATTATTATTATTATTATTATTATTATTATTATTATTATTATTATTATTATTATTATTATTATTATTATTATTATTATTATTATTATTATTATTATTATTATTATTATTATTATTATTATTATTATTATTATTATTATTATTATTATTATTATTATTATTATTATTATTATTATTATTATTATTATTATTATTATTATTATTATTATTATTATTATTATTATTATTATTATTATTATTATTATTATTATTATTATTATTATTATTATTATTATTATTATTATTATTATTATTATTATTATTATTATTATTATTATTATTATTATTATTATTATTATTATTATTATTATTATTATTATTATTATTATTATTATTATTATTATTATTATTATTATTATTATTATTATTATTATTATTATCATTATTATCATTATTATTATTATTATTATTATTATTATTATTATTATTATTATTATTATTATTATTATTATTATTATTATTATTATTATTATTATTATTATTATTATTATTATTATTATTATTATTATTATTATTATTATTACTATTATTATTATTATTATTATTATTATTATTATTATTATTATTATTATTACTATTATTATTATTATTATTATTATTATTATTATTACTATTATTATTATTATTATTATTATTATTATTATTATTATTATTATTATTATTATTATTATTATTATTATTATTATTATTATTATTATTATTATTATTATTATTATTATTATTATTATTATTATTATTATTATTATTATTATTATTATTATTATTATTATTATTATTATTATTATTATTATTATTATTATTATTATTATTATTATTATTATTATTATTATTATTATTATTATTATTATTATTATTATTATTATTATTATTATTATTATTATTATTATTATTATTATTATTATTATTATTATTATTATTATTATTATTATTATTATTATTATTATTATTATTATTATTATTATTATTATTATTATTATTATTATTATTATTATTATTATTATTATTATTATTATTATTATTATTATTATTATTATTATTATTATTATTATTATTATTATTATTATTATTATTATTATTATTATTATTATTATTATTATTATTATTATTATTATTATTATTATTATTATTATTATTATTATTATTATTATTATTATTATTATTATTATTATTATTATTATTATTATATTATTATTATTATTATTATTATTATTATTATTATTATTATTATTATTATTATTATTATTATTATTATTATTATTATTATTATTATTATTATTATTATTATTATTATTATTATTATTATTATTATTATTATTATTATTATTATTATTATTATTATTATTATTATTATTATTATTATTATTATTATTATTATTATTATTATTATTATTATTATTATTATTATTATTATTATTATTATTATTATTATTATTATTATTATTATTATTATTATTATTATTATTATTATTATTATTATTATTATTATTATTATTATTATTATTATTATTATTATTATTATTATTATTATTATTATTATTATTATTATTATTATTATTATTATTATTATTATTATTATTATTATTATTATTATTATTATTATTATTATTATTATTATTATTATTATTATTATTATTATTATTATTATTATTATTATTATTATTATTATTATTATTATTATTATTATTATTATTATTATTATTATTATTATTATTATTATTATTATTATTATTATTATTATTATTATTATTATTATTATTATTATTATTATTATTATTATTATTATTATTATTATTATTATTATTATTATTATTATTATTATTATTATTATTATTATTATTATTATTATTATTATTATTATCATTATTATATTATTATTATTATTATTATTATTATTATTATTATTATTATTATTATTATTATTATTATTATTATTATTATTATTATTATTATTATTATTATTATTATTATTATTATTATTATTATTATTATTATTATTATTATTATTATTATTATTATTATTATTATTATTATTATTATTATTATTATTATTACTATTATTATTATTATTATTATTATTATTATTATTATTATTATTATTATTATTATTATTATTACTATTATTATTATTATTATTATTATTATTATTATTATTATTATTATTATTATTATTATTATTATTATTATTATTATTATTATTATTATTATTATTATTATTATTATTATTATTATTATTATTATTATTATTATTATTATTATTATTATTATTATTATTATTATTATTATTATTATTATTATTATTATTATTATTATTATTATTATTATTATTATTATTATTATTATTATTATTATTATTATTATTATTATTATTATTATTATTATTATTATTATTATTATTATTATTATTATTATTATTATTATTATTATTATTATTATTATTATTATTATTATTATTATTATTATTATTATTATTATTATTATTATTATTATTATTATTATTATTATTATTATTATTATTATTATTATTATTATTATTATTATTATTATTATTATTATTATTATTATTATTATTATTATTATTATTATTATTATTATTATTATTATTATTATTATTATTATTATTATTATTATTATTATTATTATTATTATTATTATTATTATTATTATTATTATTATTATTATTATTATTATTATTATTATTATTATTATTATTATTATTATTATTATTATTATTATTATTATTATTATTATTATTATTATTATTATTATTATTATTATTATTATTATTATTATTATTATTATTATTATTATTATTATTATTATTATTATTATTATTATTATTATTATTATTATTATTATTATTATTATTATTATTATTATTATTATTATTATTATTATTATTATTATTATTATTATTATTATTATTATTATTATTATTATTATTATTATTATTATTATTATTATTATTATTATTATTATTATTATTATTATTATTATTATTATTATTATTATTATTATTATTATTATTATTATTATTATTATTATTATTATTATTATTATTATTATTATTATTATTATTATTATTATTATTATTATTATTATTATTATTATTATTATTATTATTATTATTATTATTATTATTATTATTATTATTATTATTATTATTATTATTATTATTATTATTATTATTATTATTATTATTATTATTATTATTATTATTATTATTATTATTATTATTATTATTATTATTATTATTATTATTATTATTATTATTATTATTATTATTATTATTATTATTATTATTATTATTATTATTATTATTATTATTATTATTATTATTATTATTATTATTATTATTATTATTATTATTATTATTATTATTATTATTATTATTATTATTATTATTATTATTATTATTATTATTATTATTATTATTATTATTATTATTATTATTATTATTATTATTATTATTATTATTATTATTATTATTATTATTATTATTATTATTATTATTATTATTATTATTATTATTATTATTATTATTATTATTATTATTATTATTATTATTATTATTATTATTATTATTATTATTATTATTATTATTATTATTATTATTATTATTATTATTATTATTATTATTATTATTATTATTATTATTATTATTATTATTATTATTATTATTATTATTATTATTATTATTATTATTATTATTATTATTATTATTATTATTATATTATTATTATTATTATTATTATTATTATTATTATTATTATTATTATTATTATTATTATTATTATTATTATTATTATTATTATTATTATTATTATTATTATTATTATTATTATTATTATTATTATTATTATTATTATTATTATTATTATTATTATTATTATTATTATTATTATTATTATTATTATTATTATTATTATTATTATTATTATTATTATTATTATTATTATTATTATTATTATTATTATTATTATTATTATTATTATTATTATTATTATTATTATTATTATTATTATTATTATTATTATTATTATTATTATTATTATTATTATTATTATTATTATTATTATTATTATTATTATTATTATTATTATTATTATTATTATTATTATTATTATTATTATTATTATTATTATTATTATTATTATTATTATTATTATTATTATTATTATTATTATTATTATTATTATTATTATTATTATTATTATTATTATTATTATTATTATTATTATTATTATTATTATTATTATTATTATTATTATTATTATTATTATTATTATTATTATTATTATTATTATTATTATTATTATTATTATTATTATTATTATTATTATTATTATTATTATTATTATTATTATTATTATTATTATTATTATTATTATTATTATTATTATTATTATTATTATTATTATTATTATTATTATTATTATTATTATTATTATTATTATTATTATTATTATTATTATTATTATTATTATTATTATTATTATTATTATTATTATTATTATTATTATTATTATTATTATTATTATTATTATTATTATTATTATTATTATTATTATTATTATTATTATTATTATTATTATTATTATTATTATTATTATTATTATTATTATTATTATTATTATTATTATTATTATTATTATTATTATTATTATTATTATTATTATTATTATTATTATTATTATTATTATTATTATTATTATTATTATTATTATTATTATTATTATTATTATTATTATTATTATTATTATTATTATTATTATTATTATTATTATTATTATTATTATTATTATTATTATTATTATTATTATTATTATTATATTATTATTATTATTATTATTATTATTATTATTATTATTATTATTATTATTATTATTATTATTATTATTATTATTATTATTATTATTATTATTATTATTATTATTATTATTATTATTATTATTATTATTATTATTATTATTATTATTATTATTATTATTATTATTATTATTATTATTATTATTATTATTATTATTATTATTATTATTATTATTATTATTATTATTATTATTATTATTATTATTATTATTATTATTATTATTATTATTATTATTATTATTATTATTATTATTATTATTATTATTATTATTATTATTATTATTATTATTATTATTATTATTATTATTATTATTATTATTATTATTATTATTATTATTATTATTATTATTATTATTATTATTATTATTATTATTATTATTATTATTATTATTATTATTATTATTATTATTATTATTATTATTATTATTATTATTATTATTATTATTATTATTATTATTATTATTATTATTATTATTATTATTATTATTATTATTATTATTATTATTATTATTATTATTATTATTATTATTATTATTATTATTATTATTATTATTATTATTATTATTATTATTATTATTATTATTATTATTATTATTATTATTATTATTATTATTATTATTATTATTATTATTATTATTATTATTATTATTATTATTATTATTATTATTATTATTATTATATTATTATTATTATTATTATTATTATTATTATTATTATTATTATTATTATTATTATTATTATTATTATTATTATTATTATTATTATTATTATTATTATTATTATTATTATTATTATTATTATTATTATTATTATTATTATTATTATTATTATTATTATTATTATTATTATTATTATTATTATTATTATTATTATTATTATTATTATTATTATTATTATTATTATTATTATTATTATTATTATTATTATTATTATTATTATTATTATTATTATTATTATTATTATTATTATTATTATTATTATTATTATTATTATTATTATTATTATTATTATTATTATTATTATTATTATTATTATTATTATTATTATTATTATTATTATTATTATTATTATTATTATTATTATTATTATTATTATTATTATTATTATTATTATTATTATTATTATTATTATTATTATTATTATTATTATTATTATTATTATTATTATTATTATTATTATTATTATTATTATTATTATTATTATTATTATTATTATTATTATTATTATTATTATTATTATTATTATTATTATTATTATTATTATTATTATTATTATTATTATTATTATTATTATTATTATTATTATTATTATTATTATTATTATTATTATTATTATTATTATTATTATTATTATTATTATTATTATTATTATTATTATTATTATTATTATTATTATTATTATTATTATTATTATTATTATTATTATTATTATTATTATTATTATTATTATTATTATTATTATTATTATTATTATTATTATTATTATTATTATTATTATTATTATTATTATTATTATTATTATTTATTTTGTTCATATATTTGAGCTTTGGCCACCATGAAAAATTCAAAACAAACTTTTTAAATTTTCTTTTTCCTTTATGGTCGATATTTCGGCTCCAATCTGGAGTCATCTTCAGGACTGAAAAACATATGTACATATATAAGTATTACATACATATATATATATATATATATATAAGCATAAACAAAAATAAACTTACACAATTGTCTATGTTGGATCGACTGATCATATGCGCGAAAAACAAAGTTTAAAAAGGCGAATTCAGAGACATAAGAACATGAAAATATAAACAATTAAAAATACCGCAATTGTAAACAAAAATGCAAGAACAACAATACATAGCAAAACGAAGAGTAGGACATACATATATACATTTATATGTTTGCATAACACTGCAGCTTCCCTTTTTGTTATTGTCCGGAACACATTGGAAACAGGATGGGCTGAGAAACTGTGCACCAACAAATAACATATATATACATACATACATTACAAATTGTTGTTGCGCTGCAGAAGTAAATTCCGATAAACGTGTGCACAGTTGTCTGTGTCTGTTTTGAAGTTCATCCTTTTAGCATTAGGGGTGTTCACTATATGTAGCATTTCTAATGTAAAGCGCTTGTGGTAATGCTTCTCTTGTGCTAAAACGGCTGAACCGTCGAAATTTGGATAGTGTCCAGTGTTGCTACAATGGTATGACAAGGCCGTCTTATTGTCTGAAGATTCGTTCCGTAATTTAATATTTGACTTGTGAGCGGAAATCCTTGTCTTTAATTTTGATTTAGTTGTCCCAACATATACCTTTTCGCATAAGTGGGACCCGTCACCATTGCACGGAATTTTGTAAACTAAATTAGATTTCTCATTATTCGGAATCCTGTCCTTCGTATTGCTGTATATTTGCTTAAGTGTGTTTTTATAAGAGAAAGCCATTGTGTACTTTTCTTTATCATATATATTAGACCTTTTGATTCTTTCAGATATACCTGGAACGTACGTCGATGATTTGTAAATTCTATTGTTATGGTCTATCGTAGTTCTCTCCATATTATTGCCAGCATAGTATTGGCGAATCATTCTGTTTATCAATTTTGATGGGAAATCATTATGTTCCAGGGTTTTTTTGATAATCTCAATATTTTTGGAATGATAAGGTTTGTCACTTATGGAGAGAACCCTTCTAATAAAGTTGTTGGCTGTATTTATAACTATCTTACTTTCATGTTTGGAATGAAAATTTATAAGTCTCCCAGATGCAGTAGGCTTTTTGTACCAGTCAATAGTTATTATATTATTTCTTCTAATTATGAGAGCGTCAAGATAGGATAGCATACCGTTGTTTTCTTTCTCTATTGTAAACTTAATGTGTTTCGTTGAGGTTGTTGAATGTATTTAATAAAGTTTCCGTATCCTCTTTTTTAACAATGGCAAATAAATCATCTACATACTTCGTGAGTAAACGTGGTTTGTTAGTGGAATCTGTTTCAAATTTTTCCAATAATTTTTCCATTACGATATCGGCTATTATAGGCGAAGCTGGAGAACCCATTGGCATTCCAGATCGTTGTTCATATATTCTGTCGTTGTATTTAAAGTAGGAGTTCTCCTTAACACAGAACTTTAGCATTGTCATGAATAGTTCCTTCGTTAAACACGTATATAATTTAATTTCGTCCCATTTTGAAGCTATAATTTCTATGGCAAATTCCACTGGTATGCTAGGAAACAACGACACAACATCTAGTGACACTAATATCTCGTCATCGTAAACATAAGAACCCCCAATCTTATTTTTGAAGTCTAACGCATCTTTAACGTTGTATTTGGATGACTTAGTTAAGTTTTTCAAAATGTTCGTTAAGTATTTGCATAGATTGTATGACGGAGAATTGACTGACGAGCAAATCGGTCTGAGTGGAGTCCCATCTTTGTGGATTTTTGGTAGTCCATAAATTCTCGGAGGGTTGGCCGTTTTTGATAATAGTAGGGTCTTTTCTTTTAAATCGATGAACTGGTTTCTATACATTCTTTCCACTATGTCGTTATTTTTATTTTGTAATTTATTCGTAGGGTCGCGTTTTAAAATTCTGTAGGTGGCTGTGTCATTAACTAATCTTTTCATTTTTGCATCATATTCCGATTTGTCCATTATCACCGTGACATTTCCCTTGTCAGCATTAAGAACCAAAAGTTGATCATTTTCGTTTAAAAACTTCTTCGTCAAACGGAGGGTATCATTTGTGAACTTATCTCTAGCAGAAATCCTATTGTTAGATTTATTTAAGTGGTTTC
>CAUIJX010000024.1:0-47500 GCA_960531455.1 Urophora cardui
TTTCGCCCATTTTCAATACCAACCGTCCCAATCTCGATACCAACTTGCATTCCAAATTTCATCAAAATGTCTTAATTTTTGCGCGAGTTATCGTGCGTACGGACGGACGGACGGACATGGCTCAATCGATTTCTCTTTTCACCCTGATCATTTTGATATATATAAGTCCATATCTATCTCGATTATTTCATTCTGTTACAATCCACCGTTATGAAATCAAAACTATAATACTCTGTGTACTAGTACAGCTGAGTATAAAAATGACAATGTCAAAGTGAAATGGAACTACCTTGTTTGTTTGTCTCATGATTATAACATAGATTACAAATGGAGACCGCCTCTGTCTTCTGGTATAACAGAGATGCCAAGGCAATTGCTTTAACAAGATTGCCTTAACATGAGCTGTCAGTTTGATGATTTGACAGCTAATTTTTCATTTCAACGAAAAATTCACAGTGGCAACATCTCCACATGGAACGTGAAATTTCGTACGGCGTCCATTTTGCTTGACTGTTTTGGCTTAAAAAATAAATAAAAAGAACATTAAGTGCATATATACAGTTTGCGAGCATCATCGCCAATTTTAAACAATTTTTTTAACTTTCTAAGTGCTTCTGCGTACACGGCATGCCAATTCGGCGCAAATTATGTCTAACATAATGAAGTGCCCACGCATATGAAAACATGGATTTTAGACATAATAATGTTCGACAAAAGTAACAGAATTTATGTTTTGTGGAGTTTCGGCGTAAGTACATACATACATATGTATGCATGTCTAAAAATTGCAGAAAGATGCAAAGCCGACGGCAAATGAACTGGTGCCTCTTTGACACATTTTCGCTAGTTCTGAACCAGAAATTCTGTTTTCTAGTTACTTATTAACTTCCCTGCAGAGTATGTAAAAAAATTCAGACACATGCCTTTATAATTAAATACCTATATTAATATGTACATAAATATGTATGTAAGTAACGAATCTAACATCAAATTATATTTTAATACATATACATATTATATATTAACTAACTAATTCAAAATAAAATTCCTGTCCATACCTGTTAAGTTACAAAATTGGTTATTTTAAATACAGTCATTCTACGAATACCTACAAATTTTCTTCCATTTGCACACATGCGTATGCGCACAAACGTACATGCATATCTACATATGTACCCTGTAGGGAAAATCTCTAGTTCCGAACTAGGTCGCTTCTAGTGCATTTTTCGACACTAATAGTGCGAGCTAAATCTCTTTTGCATGTTATCAACTGGCGAATTTAACACGGCGATGTCCTAGGCGGTGTCAATTGTCACCCTCTGCACTACATTTTCGATAGTTCCGAACTAGTGCTAAATTCTACAGTTTACACTAGTTCGTTTATTGGCACAATTTCGATAGTTCTGAACTAGCTACAAGTACCTACAAATTCTACAGTTTTACATCTGCCGCTTAAGTGCAGCCTTTGACACACTTCATGCAAGTGGCTAACGCATGTGCCTTTCAATCTGAGGGGCGCGGGTTCGAATCCTATCGGTGTCAAGGTGGATGATAATTTTTTTTTAACTAATATTTTTTATTTATTTATTTAATAAAAATTTACAATAATATTTAAAAAGTAATAAAACAAAAAAAAAATTAAAAATAAGCCTGAGGGATCGGAAAAGCATAATTAGGGGAACATTTCATTTCATACAAGTTAAGATGCAAATAGAAAACTCTTTATATAAAACGCTTCACTAAACATCTGAGAATTGCAAAAATATACAAAGCCGACGGAAATTGAACGAACGAAAAATTTTCAGAGAATTTTTGTCACTTTGAAATTGCATACAAATCAAAGTGTGTCTTATAATGGTGACTCAATTCACTCCTCCTGAACTGGTGAGGGTCTAACTACAATTGATCTAGTTCCCTTTTGACACCTTTGCGCTGGTTCGGAACTAGAAATTTTGCTCACTAGTTATTGAGTTCCCTGCAGGGTATGTCTGCAAACATATTTTTCAGCAACACTTTTCTTTATCCCTCTGTTTTTAACTGTTATCAAAAGACGGAAAAAGATAAAAGTCTCATTGAAACCGTCACTTGCTGAGGGATATTTTTGAGTGTTGAAAAATAACTCTTAAATGGCAACAGAAAGAAGATCATTGAGAGAGGTTGCCCACGGTGAGAAACACTTTGAGTGCGAGAGTTTTCTGTTTCAGTCAGTGGGAAACACTTTGCGCTCAGCGTTTTTGTGTTTCCGTCAGACTGAAATGGAATGAAAATAAGTGTTAACTGTTAAAGTTGGTCTCTGACTTTAAGTGAAAAATTACAAAAGCAATGGCTTGGAATTTCTTGTTGCAAACAAAACAAAAGTACATTTTAAGTTCACTACAACTAACTTATGTTAATTAAAAGCAATACTTATTTGTTTATATCTCTTGGTGTTACCATCTTTTTAACAAATTTGCAACGTATATCAATTTGTCTTGTGGTGGCTTTGTAACTCTTATCTATTTTGTAAATATATTTTGCAAAAAAAGTAAAAGGTCTTTAGTGACGGATCAAACTGAATACACTGGTCGACGGCCAAAATTTACCAGAGACGCCGTTATGAAATTCGTATGTAAAACCATCTCCTGATTTCGAAAATCGAGTTCATTTTTGATTCTATGGTACCGTTTTTGAGATATTTGCAATTTACCGTTATTCGAAAAAACCAAAAATATGGCTCCCTTTAATTACGTTTATCTCGCTAGGTGATCATCGCTTGAAATTCTTTTATTCTATTTGTAGATGCCAAACAACAAGCAAAACTACGAGAAGTTTGCATATAACGTGGGTACACAAATACATATGTATGTGTATACGTACGTTGTTTCATAATTTCGCGAAGCGTGCGCGCATGACCCTGCTTGCTCAACATCTGCATGCAGACTGATTAGGCGCACCAACACACACTCATTTTTTAGTAATGGCTTGAGTGTAGTGGTGCCCAAGGCTGATTATAACCATGATACAAGAAAGAAGGTAGTGTAAACGTCAAATTTTTGTCGCCATATTAACCACCTGACAATTATATGGATTATGACATTTCGTGCTGCCATACTCAGTGCTAAAAATCCTCCATTTATGATATTTTTTATTTCCATGGTAACCATGGTATCAATTGCAACAAAACGAATTTTTTTAATTTGAATATTGATATATACATATGTATATATAAATACAAATAATTATATAAAAAATAAGATTTATTCTTAAAATAAGTTGCGGCAAGTTTGTGGAATATAGTAAATACTACAATCCCACTACACCTCCTGCGAATATCATTGAAAAATTTCAGTGGTTTAGGAATTATGAATATTGGCACGACTTATGTACTTGTAACCGAAAAAACAAGTGCGGTCGATGGTATGGTTATATGTAGAGCTCTCGATTTTTTTGAACATTTTCGAGTAGCCGAACAATTGTTGTTCAAATGCTCGAATAGTTGTTTGTTTGTTTATTACCCGTATGTTTGTACGGGAATTCGAACAACAAACGGGCTTCAAACAAAAACGATCAGATCCAATTGCTCGTTACCCGGGTATCTAGGGCTCTAGTTATATGCAAAATTTATTAGTAAATAAAATATTTAATTTAGATGAAAAGATAGTAAAAAGATTTTTTTGCGAAGAATCTATTTCAGAATTAGGTAAATAATAAAAGGAAAATAAAATTAGTAACGTAAGTAAAAACTAAAGAAAACTGCAACATAAAAATTTAAATTAAATTTACATTCTTATATAACTTCTAAACAAGTTTCTTAATAAATACATTTTTATTTATATATTAATATATTAAAAATATTTCGACGAACAGAAACGCATTATAAAATATTTCGACGAAGAAAGACGCATTACGCTAGCTTAGAGTGCAAACTGTGTAAGTCCATTTTTATGAAAAAGTGTTTTTAAGTGTAGAAAGCTAGAAAAATCAAATACGCACCACGCTAAACAAGTCTGTGAAACTTGTCATATTTCTACTCGTTGTTATTCAGCGATACGCAAATTGTGTAAGTCCAAAAAGCGAAGAAAATTGTGTAAGTCCAAAATATTTACATGAACAGAATTTTTTTTTTTCATTTCGAAATTTGTTAATTTTTTGTTTTTGGTGCCTCCTACAAAGTTTCAAAAAAAGGAATTACACAATTTGCACTCTAAGCTAGCGATTAGCGTAATTAACTGCGAAGAAAGACGCATTAGCATTAATATTGACGAAGAAAAATAAAAAATCGAATACGTCTTTCTTTCCTAAAAAATATAAAAAAAAATAAAGCGTCTTTCTTTGAAAAAAAAAGTTTGCGTCTTTCTTCCTCAACAAAACACTTTGCGTCTTTTTTCTTCTATAGCGACGATATAAAGAAAATCAAGAACTCTTACCTTATTCATAAAAAATCGAACAGTTTTCAAATATTGTATAATGGACGTTTTGATAATATTTTTCGACTTTAATAACTGCATAAATCTATTTTATTTTTTATGAATAACTTATTTTTTATTTTCTTTGGAAAGCTTTTTTTTAGTTTTTTAAAATGTTAAAATATACTCATTACATCGGCTGATTGTTGTCTTTTATTTGTTTTGTTGATTAGCATATGTGAAAAACACCATCTCATTTAAAATGCCCAATATTTTGTTCAAATATACCCTCAGCCAAAAAAATTTTGATTGGGCAACGCTACCCTAAATTTTTGACTTAAAATAAGACGTAAATAATCCATATTATAATCAACAAGTAAGGAAGCCTAAGTTCGAGTGGAATCGAACATTATATACTCAGCTGTATGCTTTCATTGTTTGTTTGCGTCTGATAGAATCACGGTGTATTTTATATTAAGCCAGCGCTGCATAAAATGGGCGTAGCCACGCCCATTTTCAACATTTGGTGGTCATAACCGATTTAAATAAATTTTTGCGTGTCTATTAACACAAGTTATAAAAGTGTATAAACCAGGTTTCGTCATAATATCTCAATTATTTGTCGAGTTATGGGCTCCGAAATCTCGTAGATTCCTTTGTCCGAAAAGGGGCGGTGCCACGCCCATTTTCCAAAATTTTTCTATTGTTTGTTTCCGGTCTATTGTAGAACTCATGCCACAAAATTTCAATGAATTATCTTTATAGTTGACAAAGATATCGCTTAAAATGTTTTTATTAGGCCACTTTATAATACCCATATATAAAAGTGGGCGTGGTCGTCAACCGATTTTGGTAATTTTTCGTCGACATATTTGTCTAAGTAAATATATCACGCGTACCAAATTTCATCGATATATCTATAACGGTTTCTGAGTTATGGCTTATAAAACTTTCAATATTTCACCCTTAATAAGTGGGCGTGGCACCGCCCATTTTCCAATATTTTTGTGGTTTTGGCTTTATATCCGTAGTTGGACTCCTGCCACAAAATTTCAGTGATAGATCTTTATATTTGACAGAGATATCGCTTAAAATGTTTTTATTAGGCCCCTTTATAGTTCCCATATATAAAAGTGGGCGTGGTCGTCAACCGATTTTGTCAATTTTCCGTCAAAACATTTGTATAAGTAAGTAAATCACGCATACCAAATTTCATCGATATATCTTCAACGGTTTCGGAGTTATGACATATAAAACTTTCAATGTTTGACCCTTAATAAGTGGGCGTGGCACCGCCCATTTTCCAAAATTTCATCAAATTTCTTCATAAGGGCCTGAGTTCAATACGTGGGTGAAATTTCATCGCTCCAGCTATATTAGTGGCTGAGATACCAAATTTCCGATTTTTTCTATATAGGAAAAGTGGGCGTGGTTATGGTCCGATTTCGCCCATTTTCAATACCAACCGTCCCAATCTCGATACCAACTTGCATTCCAAATTTCATCAAAATGTCTTAATTTTTGCGCGAGTTATCGTGCGTACGGACGGACGGACGGACGGACGGACATGGCTCAATCGATTTCTCTTTTCACCCTGATCATTTTGATATATATAAGTCCATATCTATCTCGATTATTTCATTCTGTTACAATCCACCGTTATGAAATCAAAACTATAATACTCTGTGTACTAGTACAGCTGAGTATAAAAATGACAATGTCAAAGTGAAATGGAACTACCTTGTTTGTTTGTCTCATGATTATAACATAGATTACAAATGGAGACCGCCTCTGTCTTCTGGTATAACAGAGATGCCAAGGCAATTGCTTTAACAAGATTGCCTTAACATGAGCTGTCAGTTTGATGATTTGACAGCTAATTTTTCATTTCAACGAAAAATTCACAGTGGCAACATCTCCACATGGAACGTGAAATTTCGTACGGCGTCCATTTTGCTTGACTGTTTTGGCTTAAAAAATAAATAAAAAGAACATTAAGTGCATATATACAGTTTGCGAGCATCATCGCCAATTTTAAACAATTTTTTTAACTTTCTAAGTGCTTCTGCGTACACGGCATGCCAATTCGGCGCAAATTATGTCTAACATAATGAAGTGCCCACGCATATGAAAACATGGATTTTAGACATAATAATGTTCGACAAAAGTAACAGAATTTATGTTTTGTGGAGTTTCGGCGTAAGTACATACATACATATGTATGCATGTCTAAAAATTGCAGAAAGATGCAAAGCCGACGGCAAATGAACTGGTGCCTCTTTGACACATTTTCGCTAGTTCTGAACCAGAAATTCTGTTTTCTAGTTACTTATTAACTTCCCTGCAGAGTATGTAAAAAAATTCAGACACATGCCTTTATAATTAAATACCTATATTAATATGTACATAAATATGTATGTAAGTAACGAATCTAACATCAAATTATATTTTAATACATATACATATTATATATTAACTAACTAATTCAAAATAAAATTCCTGTCCATACCTGTTAAGTTACAAAATTGGTTATTTTAAATACAGTCATTCTACGAATACCTACAAATTTTCTTCCATTTGCACACATGCGTATGCGCACAAACGTACATGCATATCTACATATGTACCCTGTAGGGAAAATCTCTAGTTCCGAACTAGGTCGCTTCTAGTGCATTTTTCGACACTAATAGTGCGAGCTAAATCTCTTTTGCATGTTATCAACTGGCGAATTTAACACGGCGATGTCCTAGGCGGTGTCAATTGTCACCCTCTGCACTACATTTTCGATAGTTCCGAACTAGTGCTAAATTCTACAGTTTACACTAGTTCGTTTATTGGCACAATTTCGATAGTTCTGAACTAGCTACAAGTACCTACAAATTCTACAGTTTTACATCTGCCGCTTAAGTGCAGCCTTTGACACACTTCATGCAAGTGGCTAACGCATGTGCCTTTCAATCTGAGGGGCGCGGGTTCGAATCCTATCGGTGTCAAGGTGGATGATAATTTTTTTTTAACTAATATTTTTTATTTATTTATTTAATAAAAATTTACAATAATATTTAAAAAGTAATAAAACAAAAAAAAATTAAAAATAAGCCTGAGGGATCGGAAAAGCATAATTAGGGGAACATTTCATTTCATACAAGTTAAGATGCAAATAGAAAACTCTTTATATAAAACGCTTCACTAAACATCTGAGAATTGCAAAAATATACAAAGCCGACGGAAATTGAACGAACGAAAAATTTTCAGAGAATTTTTGTCACTTTGAAATTGCATACAAATCAAAGTGTGTCTTATAATGGTGACTCAATTCACTCCTCCTGAACTGGTGAGGGTCTAACTACAATTGATCTAGTTCCCTTTTGACACCTTTGCGCTGGTTCGGAACTAGAAATTTTGCTCACTAGTTATTGAGTTCCCTGCAGGGTATGTCTGCAAACATATTTTTCAGCAACACTTTTCTTTATCCCTCTGTTTTTAACTGTTATCAAAAGACGGAAAAAGATAAAAGTCTCATTGAAACCGTCACTTGCTGAGGGATATTTTTGAGTGTTGAAAAATAACTCTTAAATGGCAACAGAAAGAAGATCATTGAGAGAGGTTGCCCACGGTGAGAAACACTTTGAGTGCGAGAGTTTTCTGTTTCAGTCAGTGGGAAACACTTTGCGCTCAGCGTTTTTGTGTTTCCGTCAGACTGAAATGGAATGAAAATAAGTGTTAACTGTTAAAGTTGGTCTCTGACTTTAAGTGAAAAATTACAAAAGCAGTGGCTTGGAATTTCTTGTTGCAAACAAAACAAAAGTACATTTTAAGTTCACTACAACTAACTTATGTTAATTAAAAGCAATACTTATTTGTTTATATCTCTTGGTGTTACCATCTTTTTAACAAATTTGCAACGTATATCAATTTGTCTTGTGGTGGCTTTGTAACTCTTATCTATTTTGTAAATATATTTTGCAAAAAAAGTAAAAGGTCTTTAGTGACGGATCAAACTGAATACACTGGTCGACGGCCAAAATTTACCAGAGACGCCGTTATGAAATTCGTATGTAAAACCATCTCCTGATTTCGAAAATCGAGTTCATTTTTGATTCTATGGTACCGTTTTTGAGATATTTGCAATTTACCGTTATTCGAAAAAACCAAAAATATGGCTCCCTTTAATTACGTTTATCTCGC
Organism: Urophora cardui; assembly: GCA_960531455.1. Taxonomy (NCBI): domain Eukaryota; kingdom Metazoa; phylum Arthropoda; class Insecta; order Diptera; family Tephritidae; genus Urophora; species Urophora cardui. Next base: position 8,574 of record CAUIJX010000024.1, read on the forward strand.
TAGGTGATCATCGCTTGAAATTCTTTTATTCTATTTGTAGATGCCAAACAACAAGCAAAACTACGAGAAGTTTGCATATAACGTGGGTACACAAATACATATGTATGTGTATACGTACGTTGTTTCATAATTTCGCGAAGCGTGCGCGCATGACCCTGCTTGCTCAACATCTGCATGCAGACTGATTAGGCGCACCAACACACACTCATTTTTTAGTAATGGCTTGAGTGTAGTGGTGCCCAAGGCTGATTATAACCATGATACAAGAAAGAAGGTAGTGTAAACGTCAAATTTTTGTCGCCATATTAACCACCTGACAATTATATGGATTATGACATTTCGTGCTGCCATACTCAGTGCTAAAAATCCTCCATTTATGATATTTTTTATTTCCATGGTAACCATGGTATCAATTGCAACAAAACGAATTTTTTTAATTTGAATATTGATATATACATATGTATATATAAATACAAATAATTATATAAAAAATAAGATTTATTCTTAAAATAAGTTGCGGCAAGTTTGTGGAATATAGTAAATACTACAATCCCACTACACCTCCTGCGAATATCATTGAAAAATTTCAGTGGTTTAGGAATTATGAATATTGGCACGACTTATGTACTTGTAACCGAAAAAACAAGGGCGGTCGATGGTATGGTTATATGTAGAGCTCTCGATTTTTTTGAACATTTTCGAGTAGCCGAACAATTGTTGTTCAAATGCTCGAATAGTTGTTTGTTTGTTTATTACCCGTATGTTTGTACGGGAATTCGAACAACAAACGGGCTTCAAACAAAAACGATCAGATCCAATTGCTCGTTACCCCGGTATCTAGGGCTCTAGTTATATGCAAAATTTATTAGTAAATAAAATATTTAATTTAGATGAAAAGATAGTAAAAAGATTTTTTTGCGAAGAATCTATTTCAGAATTAGGTAAATAATAAAAGGAAAATAAAATTAGTAACGTAAGTAAAAACTAAAGAAAACTGCAACATAAAAATTTAAATTAAATTTACATTCTTATATAACTTCTAAACAAGTTTCTTAATAAATACATTTTTATTTATATATTAATATATTAAAAATATTTCGACGAACAGAAACGCATTATAAAATATTTCGACGAAGAAAGACGCATTACGCTAGCTTAGAGTGCAAACTGTGTAAGTCCATTTTTATGAAAAAGTGTTTTTAAGTGTAGAAAGCTAGAAAAATCAAATACGCACCACGCTAAACAAGTCTGTGAAACTTGTCATATTTCTACTCGTTGTTATTCAGCGATACGCAAATTGTGTAAGTCCAAAAAGCGAAGAAAATTGTGTAAGTCCAAAATATTTACATGAACAGAATTTTTTTTTTTCATTTCGAAATTTGTTAATTTTTTGTTTTTGGTGCCTCCTACAAAGTTTGAAAAAAAGGAATTACACAATTTGCACTCTAAGCTAGCGATTAGCGTAATTAACTGCGAAGAAAGACGCATTAGCATTAATATTGACGAAGAAAAATAAAAAATCGAATACGTCTTTCTTTCCTAAAAAATATAAAAAAAAATAAAGCGTCTTTCTTTGAAAAAAAAAGTTTGCGTCTTTCTTCCTCAACAAAACACTTTGCGTCTTTTTTCTTCTATAGCGACGATATAAAGAAAATCAAGAACTCTTACCTTATTCATAAAAAATCGAACAGTTTTCAAATATTGTATAATGGACGTTTTGATAATATTTTTCGACTTTAATAACTGCATAAATCTATTTTATTTTTTATGAATAACTTATTTTTTATTTTCTTTGGAAAGCTTTTTTTTAGTTTTTTAAAATGTTAAAATATACTCATTACATCGGCTGATTGTTGTCTTTTATTTGTTTTGTTGATTAGCATATGTGAAAAACACCATCTCATTTAAAATGCCCAATATTTTGTTCAAATATACCCTCAGCCAAAAAAATTTTGATTGGGCAACGCTACCCTAAATTTTTGACTTAAAATAAGACGTAAATAATCCATATTATAATCAACAAGTAAGGAAGCCTAAGTTCGAGTGGAATCGAACATTATATACTCAGCTGTATGCTTTCATTGTTTGTTTGCGTCTGATAGAATCACGGTGTATTTTATATTAAGCCAGCGCTGCATAAAATGGGCGTAGCCACGCCCATTTTCAACATTTGGTGGTCATAACCGATTTAAATAAATTTTTGCGTGTCTATTAACACAAGTTATAAAAGTGTATAAACCAGGTTTCGTCATAATATCTCAATTATTTGTCGAGTTATGGGCTCCGAAATCTCGTAGATTCCTTTGTCCGAAAAGGGGCGGTGCCACGCCCATTTTCCAAAATTTTTCTATTGTTTGTTTCCGGTCTATTGTAGAACTCATGCCACAAAATTTCAATGAATTATCTTTATAGTTGACAAAGATATCGCTTAAAATGTTTTTATTAGGCCACTTTATAATACCCATATATAAAAGTGGGCGTGGTCGTCAACCGATTTTGGTAATTTTTCGTCGACATATTTGTCTAAGTAAATATATCACGCGTACCAAATTTCATCGATATATCTATAACGGTTTCTGAGTTATGGCTTATAAAACTTTCAATATTTCACCCTTAATAAGTGGGCGTGGCACCGCCCATTTTCCAATATTTTTGTGGTTTTGGCTTTATATCCGTAGTTGGACTCCTGCCACAAAATTTCAGTGATAGATCTTTATATTTGACAGAGATATCGCTTAAAATGTTTTTATTAGGCCCCTTTATAGTTCCCATATATAAAAGTGGGCGTGGTCGTCAACCGATTTTGTCAATTTTCCGTCAAAACATTTGTATAAGTAAGTAAATCACGCATACCAAATTTCATCGATATATCTTCAACGGTTTCGGAGTTATGACATATAAAACTTTCAATGTTTGACCCTTAATAAGTGAGCGTGGCACCGCCCATTTTCCAAAATTTCATCAAATTTCTTCATAAGGGCCTGAGTTCAATACGTGGGTGAAATTTCATCGCTCCAGTTATATTAGTGGCTGAGATACCAAATTTCCGATTTTTTCTATATAGGAAAAGTGGGCGTGGTTATGGTCCGATTTCGCCCATTTTCAATACCAACCGTCCCAATCTCGATACCAACTTGCATTCCAAATTTCATCAAAATGTCTTAATTTTTGCGCGAGTTATCGTGCGTACGGACGGACGGACGGACGGACGGACATGGCTCAATCGATTTCTCTTTTCACCCTGATCATTTTGATATATATAAGTCCATATCTATCTCGATTATTTCATTCTGTTACAATCCACCGTTATGAAATCAAAACTATAATACTCTGTGTACTAGTACAGCTGAGTATAAAAATGACAATGTCAAAGTGAAATGGAACTACCTTGTTTGTTTGTCTCATGATTATAACATAGATTACAAATGGAGACCGCCTCTGTCTTCTGGTATAACAGAGATGCCAAGGCAATTGCTTTAACAAGATTGCCTTAACATGAGCTGTCAGTTTGATGATTTGACAGCTAATTTTTCATTTCAACGAAAAATTCACAGTGGCAACATCTCCACATGGAACGTGAAATTTCGTACGGCGTCCATTTTGCTTGACTGTTTTGGCTTAAAAAATAAATAAAAAGAACATTAAGTGCATATATACAGTTTGCGAGCATCATCGCCAATTTTAAACAATTTTTTTAACTTTCTAAGTGCTTCTGCGTACACGGCATGCCAATTCGGCGCAAATTATGTCTAACATAATGAAGTGCCCACGCATATGAAAACATGGATTTTAGACATAATAATGTTCGACAAAAGTAACAGAATTTATGTTTTGTGGAGTTTCGGCGTAAGTACATACATACATATGTATGCATGTCTAAAAATTGCAGAAAGATGCAAAGCCGACGGCAAATGAACTGGTGCCTCTTTGACACATTTTCGCTAGTTCTGAACCAGAAATTCTGTTTTCTAGTTACTTATTAACTTCCCTGCAGAGTATGTAAAAAAATTCAGACACATGCCTTTATAATTAAATACCTATATTAATATGTACATAAATATGTATGTAAGTAACGAATCTAACATCAAATTATATTTTAATACATATACATATTATATATTAACTAACTAATTCAAAATAAAATTCCTGTCCATACCTGTTAAGTTACAAAATTGGTTATTTTAAATACAGTCATTCTACGAATACCTACAAATTTTCTTCCATTTGCACACATGCGTATGCGCACAAACGTACATGCATATCTACATATGTACCCTGTAGGGAAAATCTCTAGTTCCGAACTAGGTCGCTTCTAGTGCATTTTTCGACACTAATAGTGCGAGCTAAATCTCTTTTGCATGTTATCAACTGGCGAATTTAACACGGCGATGTCCTAGGCGGTGTCAATTGTCACCCTCTGCACTACATTTTCGATAGTTCCGAACTAGTGCTAAATTCTACAGTTTACACTAGTTCGTTTATTGGCACAATTTCGATAGTTCTGAACTAGCTACAAGTACCTACAAATTCTACAGTTTTACATCTGCCGCTTAAGTGCAGCCTTTGACACACTTCATGCAAGTGGCTAACGCATGTGCCTTTCAATCTGAGGGGCGCGGGTTCGAATCCTATCGGTGTCAAGGTGGATGATAATTTTTTTTTAACTAATATTTTTTATTTATTTATTTAATAAAAATTTACAATAATATTTAAAAAGTAATAAAACAAAAAAAAATTAAAAATAAGCCTGAGGGATCGGAAAAGCATAATTAGGGGAACATTTCATTTCATACAAGTTAAGATGCAAATAGAAAACTCTTTATATAAAACGCTTCACTAAACATCTGAGAATTGCAAAAATATACAAAGCCGACGGAAATTGAACGAACGAAAAATTTTCAGAGAATTTTTGTCACTTTGAAATTGCATACAAATCAAAGTGTGTCTTATAATGGTGACTCAATTCACTCCTCCTGAACTGGTGAGGGTCTAACTACAATTGATCTAGTTCCCTTTTGACACCTTTGCGCTGGTTCGGAACTAGAAATTTTGCTCACTAGTTATTGAGTTCCCTGCAGGGTATGTCTGCAAACATATTTTTCAGCAACACTTTTCTTTATCCCTCTGTTTTTAACTGTTATCAAAAGACGGAAAAAGATAAAAGTCTCATTGAAACCGTCACTTGCTGAGGGATATTTTTGAGTGTTGAAAAATAACTCTTAAATGGCAACAGAAAGAAGATCATTGAGAGAGGTTGCCCACGGTGAGAAACACTTTGAGTGCGAGAGTTTTCTGTTTCAGTCAGTGGGAAACACTTTGCGCTCAGCGTTTTTGTGTTTCCGTCAGACTGAAATGGAATGAAAATAAGTGTTAACTGTTAAAGTTGGTCTCTGACTTTAAGTGAAAAATTACAAAAGCAGTGGCTTGGAATTTCTTGTTGCAAACAAAACAAAAGTACATTTTAAGTTCACTACAACTAACTTATGTTAATTAAAAGCAATACTTATTTGTTTATATCTCTTGGTGTTACCATCTTTTTAACAAATTTGCAACGTATATCAATTTGTCTTGTGGTGGCTTTGTAACTCTTATCTATTTTGTAAATATATTTTGCAAAAAAAGTAAAAGGTCTTTAGTGACGGATCAAACTGAATACACTGGTCGACGGCCAAAATTTACCAGAGACGCCGTTATGAAATTCGTATGTAAAACCATCTCCTGATTTCGAAAATCGAGTTCATTTTTGATTCTATGGTACCGTTTTTGAGATATTTGCAATTTACCGTTATTCGAAAAAACCAAAAATATGGCTCCCTTTAATTACGTTTATCTCGCTAGGTGATCATCGCTTGAAATTCTTTTATTCTATTTGTAGATGCCAAACAACAAGCAAAACTACGAGAAGTTTGCATATAACGTGGGTACACAAATACATATGTATGTGTATACGTACGTTGTTTCATAATTTCGCGAAGCGTGCGCGCATGACCCTGCTTGCTCAACATCTGCATGCAGACTGATTAGGCGCACCAACACACACTCATTTTTTAGTAATGGCTTGAGTGTAGTGGTGCCCAAGGCTGATTATAACCATGATACAAGAAAGAAGGTAGTGTAAACGTCAAATTTTTGTCGCCATATTAACCACCTGACAATTATATGGATTATGACATTTCGTGCTGCCATACTCAGTGCTAAAAATCCTCCATTTATGATATTTTTTATTTCCATGGTAACCATGGTATCAATTGCAACAAAACGAATTTTTTTAATTTGAATATTGATATATACATATGTATATATAAATACAAATAATTATATAAAAAATAAGATTTATTCTTAAAATAAGTTGCGGCAAGTTTGTGGAATATAGTAAATACTACAATCCCACTACACCTCCTGCGAATATCATTGAAAAATTTCAGTGGTTTAGGAATTATGAATATTGGCACGACTTATGTACTTGTAACCGAAAAAACAAGGGCGGTCGATGGTATGGTTATATGTAGAGCTCTCGATTTTTTTGAACATTTTCGAGTAGCCGAACAATTGTTGTTCAAATGCTCGAATAGTTGTTTGTTTGTTTATTACCCGTATGTTTGTACGGGAATTCGAACAACAAACGGGCTTCAAACAAAAACGATCAGATCCAATTGCTCGTTACCCCGGTATCTAGGGCTCTAGTTATATGCAAAATTTATTAGTAAATAAAATATTTAATTTAGATGAAAAGATAGTAAAAAGATTTTTTTGCGAAGAATCTATTTCAGAATTAGGTAAATAATAAAAGGAAAATAAAATTAGTAACGTAAGTAAAAACTAAAGAAAACTGCAACATAAAAATTTAAATTAAATTTACATTCTTATATAACTTCTAAACAAGTTTCTTAATAAATACATTTTTATTTATATATTAATATATTAAAAATATTTCGACGAACAGAAACGCATTATAAAATATTTCGACGAAGAAAGACGCATTACGCTAGCTTAGAGTGCAAACTGTGTAAGTCCATTTTTATGAAAAAGTGTTTTTAAGTGTAGAAAGCTAGAAAAATCAAATACGCACCACGCTAAACAAGTCTGTGAAACTTGTCATATTTCTACTCGTTGTTATTCAGCGATACGCAAATTGTGTAAGTCCAAAAAGCGAAGAAAATTGTGTAAGTCCAAAATATTTACATGAACAGAATTTTTTTTTTTCATTTCGAAATTTGTTAATTTTTTGTTTTTGGTGCCTCCTACAAAGTTTGAAAAAAAGGAATTACACAATTTGCACTCTAAGCTAGCGATTAGCGTAATTAACTGCGAAGAAAGACGCATTAGCATTAATATTGACGAAGAAAAATAAAAAATCGAATACGTCTTTCTTTCCTAAAAAATATAAAAAAAAATAAAGCGTCTTTCTTTGAAAAAAAAAGTTTGCGTCTTTCTTCCTCAACAAAACACTTTGCGTCTTTTTTCTTCTATAGCGACGATATAAAGAAAATCAAGAACTCTTACCTTATTCATAAAAAATCGAACAGTTTTCAAATATTGTATAATGGACGTTTTGATAATATTTTTCGACTTTAATAACTGCATAAATCTATTTTATTTTTTATGAATAACTTATTTTTTATTTTCTTTGGAAAGCTTTTTTTTAGTTTTTTAAAATGTTAAAATATACTCATTACATCGGCTGATTGTTGTCTTTTATTTGTTTTGTTGATTAGCATATGTGAAAAACACCATCTCATTTAAAATGCCCAATATTTTGTTCAAATATACCCTCAGCCAAAAAAATTTTGATTGGGCAACGCTACCCTAAATTTTTGACTTAAAATAAGACGTAAATAATCCATATTATAATCAACAAGTAAGGAAGCCTAAGTTCGAGTGGAATCGAACATTATATACTCAGCTGTATGCTTTCATTGTTTGTTTGCGTCTGATAGAATCACGGTGTATTTTATATTAAGCCAGCGCTGCATAAAATGGGCGTAGCCACGCCCATTTTCAACATTTGGTGGTCATAACCGATTTAAATAAATTTTTGCGTGTCTATTAACACAAGTTATAAAAGTGTATAAACCAGGTTTCGTCATAATATCTCAATTATTTGTCGAGTTATGGGCTCCGAAATCTCGTAGATTCCTTTGTCCGAAAAGGGGCGGTGCCACGCCCATTTTCCAAAATTTTTCTATTGTTTGTTTCCGGTCTATTGTAGAACTCATGCCACAAAATTTCAATGAATTATCTTTATAGTTGACAAAGATATCGCTTAAAATGTTTTTATTAGGCCACTTTATAATACCCATATATAAAAGTGGGCGTGGTCGTCAACCGATTTTGGTAATTTTTCGTCGACATATTTGTCTAAGTAAATATATCACGCGTACCAAATTTCATCGATATATCTATAACGGTTTCTGAGTTATGGCTTATAAAACTTTCAATATTTCACCCTTAATAAGTGGGCGTGGCACCGCCCATTTTCCAATATTTTTGTGGTTTTGGCTTTATATCCGTAGTTGGACTCCTGCCACAAAATTTCAGTGATAGATCTTTATATTTGACAGAGATATCGCTTAAAATGTTTTTATTAGGCCCCTTTATAGTTCCCATATATAAAAGTGGGCGTGGTCGTCAACCGATTTTGTCAATTTTCCGTCAAAACATTTGTATAAGTAAGTAAATCACGCATACCAAATTTCATCGATATATCTTCAACGGTTTCGGAGTTATGACATATAAAACTTTCAATGTTTGACCCTTAATAAGTGAGCGTGGCACCGCCCATTTTCCAAAATTTCATCAAATTTCTTCATAAGGGCCTGAGTTCAATACGTGGGTGAAATTTCATCGCTCCAGTTATATTAGTGGCTGAGATACCAAATTTCCGATTTTTTCTATATAGGAAAAGTGGGCGTGGTTATGGTCCGATTTCGCCCATTTTCAATACCAACCGTCCCAATCTCGATACCAACTTGCATTCCAAATTTCATCAAAATGTCTTAATTTTTGCGCGAGTTATCGTGCGTACGGACGGACGGACGGACGGACGGACATGGCTCAATCGATTTCTCTTTTCACCCTGATCATTTTGATATATATAAGTCCATATCTATCTCGATTATTTCATTCTGTTACAATCCACCGTTATGAAATCAAAACTATAATACTCTGTGTACTAGTACAGCTGAGTATAAAAATGACAATGTCAAAGTGAAATGGAACTACCTTGTTTGTTTGTCTCATGATTATAACATAGATTACAAATGGAGACCGCCTCTGTCTTCTGGTATAACAGAGATGCCAAGGCAATTGCTTTAACAAGATTGCCTTAACATGAGCTGTCAGTTTGATGATTTGACAGCTAATTTTTCATTTCAACGAAAAATTCACAGTGGCAACATCTCCACATGGAACGTGAAATTTCGTACGGCGTCCATTTTGCTTGACTGTTTTGGCTTAAAAAATAAATAAAAAGAACATTAAGTGCATATATACAGTTTGCGAGCATCATCGCCAATTTTAAACAATTTTTTTAACTTTCTAAGTGCTTCTGCGTACACGGCATGCCAATTCGGCGCAAATTATGTCTAACATAATGAAGTGCCCACGCATATGAAAACATGGATTTTAGACATAATAATGTTCGACAAAAGTAACAGAATTTATGTTTTGTGGAGTTTCGGCGTAAGTACATACATACATATGTATGCATGTCTAAAAATTGCAGAAAGATGCAAAGCCGACGGCAAATGAACTGGTGCCTCTTTGACACATTTTCGCTAGTTCTGAACCAGAAATTCTGTTTTCTAGTTACTTATTAACTTCCCTGCAGAGTATGTAAAAAAATTCAGACACATGCCTTTATAATTAAATACCTATATTAATATGTACATAAATATGTATGTAAGTAACGAATCTAACATCAAATTATATTTTAATACATATACATATTATATATTAACTAACTAATTCAAAATAAAATTCCTGTCCATACCTGTTAAGTTACAAAATTGGTTATTTTAAATACAGTCATTCTACGAATACCTACAAATTTTCTTCCATTTGCACACATGCGTATGCGCACAAACGTACATGCATATCTACATATGTACCCTGTAGGGAAAATCTCTAGTTCCGAACTAGGTCGCTTCTAGTGCATTTTTCGACACTAATAGTGCGAGCTAAATCTCTTTTGCATGTTATCAACTGGCGAATTTAACACGGCGATGTCCTAGGCGGTGTCAATTGTCACCCTCTGCACTACATTTTCGATAGTTCCGAACTAGTGCTAAATTCTACAGTTTACACTAGTTCGTTTATTGGCACAATTTCGATAGTTCTGAACTAGCTACAAGTACCTACAAATTCTACAGTTTTACATCTGCCGCTTAAGTGCAGCCTTTGACACACTTCATGCAAGTGGCTAACGCATGTGCCTTTCAATCTGAGGGGCGCGGGTTCGAATCCTATCGGTGTCAAGGTGGATGATAATTTTTTTTTAACTAATATTTTTTATTTATTTATTTAATAAAAATTTACAATAATATTTAAAAAGTAATAAAACAAAAAAAAATTAAAAATAAGCCTAAGGGATCGGAAAAGCATAATTAGGGGAACATTTCATTTCATACAAGTTAAGATGCAAATAGAAAACTCTTTATATAAAACGCTTCACTAAACATCTGAGAATTGCAAAAATATACAAAGCCGACGGAAATTGAACGAACGAAAAATTTTCAGAGAATTTTTGTCACTTTGAAATTGCATACAAATCAAAGTGTGTCTTATAATGGTGACTCAATTCACTCCTCCTGAACTGGTGAGGGTCTAACTACAATTGATCTAGTTCCCTTTTGACACCTTTGCGCTGGTTCGGAACTAGAAATTTTGCTCACTAGTTATTGAGTTCCCTGCAGGGTATGTCTGCAAACATATTTTTCAGCAACACTTTTCTTTATCCCTCTGTTTTTAACTGTTATCAAAAGACGGAAAAAGATAAAAGTCTCATTGAAACCGTCACTTGCTGAGGGATATTTTTGAGTGTTGAAAAATAACTCTTAAATGGCAACAGAAAGAAGATCATTGAGAGAGGTTGCCCACGGTGAGAAATACTTTGAGTGCGAGAGTTTTCTGTTTCAGTCAGTGGGAAACACTTTGCGCTCAGCGTTTTTGTGTTTCCGTCAGACTGAAATGGAATGAAAATAAGTGTTAACTGTTAAAGTTGGTCTCTGACTTTAAGTGAAAAATTACAAAAGCAATGGCTTGGAATTTCTTGTTGCAAACAAAACAAAAGTACATTTTAAGTTCACTACAACTAACTTATGTTAATTAAAAGCAATACTTATTTGTTTATATCTCTTGGTGTTACCATCTTTTTAACAAATTTGCAACGTATATCAATTTGTCTTGTGGTGGCTTTGTAACTCTTATCTATTTTGTAAATATATTTTGCAAAAAAAGTAAAAAGGTCTTTAGTGACGGATCAAACTGAATACACTGGTCGACGGCCAAAATTTACCAGAGACGCCGTTATGAAATTCGTATGTAAAACCATCTCCTGATTTCGAAAATCGAGTTCATTTTTGATTCTATGGTACCGTTTTTGAGATATTTGCAATTTACCGTTATTCGAAAAAACCAAAAATATGGCTCCCTTTAATTACGTTTATCTCGCTAGGTGATCATCGCTTGAAATTCTTTTATTCTATTTGTAGATGCCAAACAACAAGCAAAACTACGAGAAGTTTGCATATAACGTGGGTACACAAATACATATGTATGTGTATACGTACGTTGTTTCATAATTTCGCGAAGCGTGCGCGCATGACCCTGCTTGCTCAACATCTGCATGCAGACTGATTAGGCGCACCAACACACACTCATTTTTTAGTAATGGCTTGAGTGTAGTGGTGCCCAAGGCTGATTATAACCATGATACAAGAAAGAAGGTAGTGTAAACGTCAAATTTTTGTCGCCATATTAACCACCTGACAATTATATGGATTATGACATTTCGTGCTGCCATACTCAGTGCTAAAAATCCTCCATTTATGATATTTTTTATTTCCATGGTAACCATGGTATCAATTGCAACAAAACGAATTTTTTAAATTTGAATATTGATATATACATATGTATATATAAATACAAATAATTATATAAAAAATAAGATTTATTCTTAAAATAAGTTGCGGCAAGTTTGTGGAATATAGTAAATACTACAATCCCACTACACCTCCTGCGAATATCATTGAAAAATTTCAGTGGTTTAGGAATTATGAATATTGGCACGACTTATGTACTTGTAACCGAAAAAACAAGGGCGGTCGATGGTATGGTTATATGTAGAGCTCTCGATTTTTTTGAACATTTTCGAGTAGCCCGAACAATTGTTGTTCAAATGCTCGAATAGTTGTTTGTTTGTTTATTACCCGTATGTTTGTACGGGAATTCGAACAACAAACGGGCTTCAAACAAAAACGATCAGATCCAATTGCTCGTTACCCGGGTATCTAGGGCTCTAGTTATATGCAAAATTTATTAGTAAATAAAATATTTAATTTAGATGAAAAGATAGTAAAAAGATTTTTTTGCGAAGAATCTATTTCAGAATTAGGTAAATAATAAAAGGAAAATAAAATTAGTAACGTAAGTAAAAACTAAAGAAAACTGCAACATAAAAATTTAAATTAAATTTATATTCTTATATAACTTCTAAACAAGTTTCTTAATAAATACATTTTTATTTATATATTAATATATTAAAAATATTTCGACGAACAGAAACGCATTATAAAATATTTCGACGAAGAAAGACGCATTACGCTAGCTTAGAGTGCAAACTGTGTAAGTCCATTTTTATGAAAAAGTGTTTTTAAGTGTAGAAAGCTAGAAAAATCAAATACGCACCACGCTAAACAAGTCTGTGAAACTTGTCATATTTTTACTCGTTGTTATTCAGCGATACGCAAATTGTGTAAGTCCAAAAAGCGAAGAAAATTGTGTAAGTCCAAAATATTTACATGAACAGAAATTTTTTTTTTCATTTCGAAATTTGTTAATTTTTTGTTTTTGGTGCCTCCTACAAAGTTTGAAAAAAGGACTTACACAATTTGCACTCTAAGCTAGCGATTAGCGTAATTAACTGCGAAGAAAGACGCATTAGCATTAATATTGACGAAGAAAAATAAAAAATCGAATACGTCTTTCTTTCCTAAAAAATATAAAAAAAAATAAAGCGTCTTTCTTTGAAAAAAAAAAAAGTTTGCGTCTTTCTTCCTCAACAAAACACTTTGCGTCTTTTTTCTTCTATAGCGACGATATAAAGAAAATCAAGAACTCTTACCTTATTCATAAAAAATCGAACAGTTTTCAAATATTGTATAATGGACGTTTTGATAATATTTTTCGACTTTAATAACTGCATAAATCTATTTTATTTTTTATGAATAACTTATTTTTTATTTTCTTTGGAAAGCTTTTTTTTAGTTTTTTAAAATGTTAAAATATACTCATTACATCGGCTGATTGTTGTCTTTTATTTGTTTTGTTGATTAGCATATGTGAAAAACACCATCTCATTTAAAATGCCCAATATTTTGTTCAAATATACCCTCAGCCAAAAAAATTTTGATTGGGCAACGCTATCCTAAATTTTTGACTTAAAATAAGACGTAAATAATCCATATTATAATCAACAAGTAAGGAAGCCTAAGTTCGAGTGGAATCGAACATTAGATACTCAGCTGTGTGCTTTCATTGTTTGTTTGCGTCTGATAGAATCACGGTGTATTTTATATTAAGCCAGCGCTGCATAAAGTGGGCGTAGCCACGCCCATTTTCAACATTTGGTGGTCATAACCGATTTAAATAAATTTTTGCGTGTCTATTAACACAAGTTATAAAAGTGTATAAACCAGGTTTCGTCATAATATCTCAATTATTTGTCGAGTTATGGGCTCCGAAATCTCGTAGATTCCTTTGTCCAAAAAGGGGCGGTGCCACGCCCATTTTCCAAAATTTTTCTATTGTTTGTTTCCGGTCTATTGTAGAACTCATGCCACAAAATTTCAATGAATTATCTTTATAGTTGACAAAGATATCGCTTAAAATGTTTTTATTAGGCCACTTTATAATACCCATATATAAAAGTGGGCGTGGTCGTCAACCGATTTTGGTAATTTTTCGTCGACATATTTGTCTAAGTAAATATATCACGCGTACCAAATTTCATCGATATATCTATAACGGTTTCTGAGTTATGGCTTATAAAACTTTCAATATTTCACCCTTAATAAGTGGGCGTGACACCGCCCATTTTCCAATATTTTTGTGGTTTTGGCTTTATATCCGTAGTTGGACTCCTGCCACAAAATTTCAGTGATAGATCTTTATATTTGACAGAGATATCGCTTAAAATGTTTTTATTAGGCCCCTTTATAGTTCCCATATATAAAAGTGGGCGTGGTCGTCAACCGATTTTGTCAATTTTCCGTCAAAACATTTGTATAAGTAAGTAAATCACGCATACCAAATTTCATCGATATATCTTCAACGGTTTCGGAGTTATGACATATAAAACTTTCAATGTTTGACCCTTAATAAGTGAGCGTGGCACCGCCCATTTTCCAAAATTTCATCAAATTTCTTCATAAGGGCCTGAGTTCAATACGTGGGTGAAATTTCATCGCTCCAGCTATATTAGTGGCTGAGATACCAAATTTCCGATTTTTTCTATATAGGAAAAGTGGGCGTGGTTATGGTCCGATTTCGCCCATTTTCAATACCAACCGTCCCAATCTCGATACCAACTTGCATTCCAAATTTCATCAAAATGTCTTAATTTTTGCGCGAGTTATCGTGCGTACGGACGGACGGACGGACATGGCTCAATCGATTTCTCTTTTCACCCTGATCATTTTGATATATATAAGTCCATATCTATCTCGATTATTTCATTCTGTTACAATCCACCGTTATGAAATCAAAACTATAATACTCTGTGTACTAGTACAGCTGAGTATAAAAATGACAATGTCAAAGTGAAATGGAACTACCTTGTTTGTTTGTCTCATGATTAATAATAATATAATACAATGGCGCTATTATAACTCTGACGAGTTTTATGGCCGAGCTTCCCTCCCAATTCGAGGTGTGCTCCTTTTTGTTTTTCCTACTAATTGGGTGGACCTACAGTTTTATGCCGGCTCCGAACGGCGAATGCATTTTTTGTGAGAAGCTTTTTTCATGGCAGAAATACTCTCGGAGGGTATGCCGCTCACTGCCGAGAGGTGACCGCTGCTCTTAAAAAACCCAATAATTGGATTTTTACTAATTAGAAAAAATTGTTTTGCTCGGACCGTGGTTTGAACCCGAGACCTCTGGTACAGCAGGCGAGCACTCTACCCACTGCACCACAGCGGCCACTTGTCTCATGATTATAACATAGATTACAAATGGAGACCGCCTCTGTCTTCTGGTATAACAGAGATGCCAAGGCAATTGCTTTAACAAGATTGCCTTAACATGAGCTGTCAGTTTGATGATTTGACAGCTAATTTTTCATTTCAACGAAAAATTCACAGTGGCAACATCTCCACATGGAACGTGAAATTTCGTACGGCGTCCATTTTGCTTGACTGTTTTGGCTTAAAAAATAAATAAAAAGAACATTAAGTGCATATATACAGTTTGCGAGCATCATCGCCAATTTTAAACAATTTTTTTAACTTTCTAAGTGCTTCTGCGTACACGGCATGCCAATTCGGCGCAAATTATGTCTAACATAATGAAGTGCCCACGCATATGAAAACATGGATTTTAGACATAATAATGTTCGACAAAAGTAACAGAATTTATGTTTTGTGGAGTTTCGGCGTAAGTACATACATACATATGTATGCATGTCTAAAAATTGCAGAAAGATGCAAAGCCGACGGCAAATGAACTGGTGCCTCTTTGACACATTTTCGCTAGTTCTGAACCAGAAATTCTGTTTTCTAGTTACTTATTAACTTCCCTGCAGAGTATGTAAAAAAATTCAGACACATGCCTTTATAATTAAATACCTATATTAATATGTACATAAATATGTATGTAAGTAACGAATCTAACATCAAATTATATTTTAATACATATACATATTATATATTAACTAACTAATTCAAAATAAAATTCCTGTCCATACCTGTTAAGTTACAAAATTGGTTATTTTAAATACAGTCATTCTACGAATACCTACAAATTTTCTTCCATTTGCACACATGCGTATGCGCACAAACGTACATGCATATCTACATATGTACCCTGTAGGGAAAATCTCTAGTTCCGAACTAGGTCGCTTCTAGTGCATTTTTCGACACTAATAGTGCGAGCTAAATCTCTTTTGCATGTTATCAACTGGCGAATTTAACACGGCGATGTCCTAGGCGGTGTCAATTGTCACCCTCTGCACTACATTTTCGATAGTTCCGAACTAGTGCTAAATTCTACAGTTTACACTAGTTCGTTTATTGGCACAATTTCGATAGTTCTGAACTAGCTACAAGTACCTACAAATTCTACAGTTTTACATCTGCCGCTTAAGTGCAGCCTTTGACACACTTCATGCAAGTGGCTAACGCATGTGCCTTTCAATCTGAGGGGCGCGGGTTCGAATCCTATCGGTGTCAAGGTGGATGATAATTTTTTTTTAACTAATATTTTTTATTTATTTATTTAATAAAAATTTACAATAATATTTAAAAAGTAATAAAATAAAAAAAATTAAAAATAAGCCTGAGGGATCGGAAAAGCATAATTAGGGGAACATTTCATTTCATACAAGTTAAGATGCAAATAGAAAACTCTTTATATAAAACGCTTCACTAAACATCTGAGAATTGCAAAAATATACAAAGCCGACGGGAATTGAACGAACGAAAAATTTTCAGAGAATTTTTGTCACTTTGAAATTGCATACAAATCAAAGTGTGTCTTATAATGGTGACTCAATTCACTCCTCCTGAACTGGTGAGGGTCTAACTACAATTGATCTAGTTCCCTTTTGACACCTTTGCGCTGGTTCGGAACTAGAAATTTTGCTCACTAGTTATTGAGTTCCCTGCAGGGTATGTCTGCAAAAATATTTTTCAGCAACACTTTTCTTTATCCCTCTGTTTTTAACTGTTATCAAAAGACGGAAAAAGATAAAAGTCTCATTGAAACCGTCACTTGCTGAGGGATATTTTTGAGTGTTGAAAAATAACTCTTAAATGGCAACAGCAAGATCATTGAGAGAGGTTGCCCACGGTGAGAAACACTTTGAGTGCGAGAGTTTTCTGTTTCAGTCAGTGGGAAACACTTTGCGCTCAGCGTTTTTGTGTTTCCGTCAGACTGAAATGGAATGAAAATAAGTGTTAACTGTTAAAGTTGGTCTCTGACTTTAAGTGAAGAATTACAAAAGCAATGGCTTGGAATTTCTTGTTGCAAACAAAACAAAAGTACATTTTAAGTTCACTACAACTAACTTATGTTAATTAAAAGCAATACTTATTTGTTTATATCTCTTGGTGTTACCATCTTTTTAACAAATTTGCAACGTATATCAATTTGTCTTGTGGTGGCTTTGTAACTCTTATCTATTTTGTAAATATATTTTGCAAAAAAAGTAAAAAGGTCTTTAGTGACGGATCAAACTGAATACACTGGTCGACGGCCAAAATTTACCAGAGACGCCGTTATGAAATTCGTATGTAAAACCATCTCCTGATTTCTAAAATCGAGTTCATTTTTGATTCTATGGTACCGTTTTTGAGATATTTGCAATTTACCGTTATTCGAAAAAACCAAAAATATGGCTCCCTTTAATTACGTTTATCTCACGAACGGGTCAAGCAATTGCAAAACAGTTTACAGAATCGGAAAGACGATAAAATTTTCTATAAATGCATCATACATTGTTTTTTGCTCAACCAGATAGTTTTCGAGATATTAGCTTATCATTTCAGATTTTTGTTTTTTTTTTATGAAAAAATATGAAAAAAATTACTCTTTGCGAGGGCAGCATTCCAAAACCTCAACCTTTTTTCCAGATATTTTTTCTTTACGTAAAGCTCTGTTTAATTAGAAAAAAGATAAGCTATCATCGAAGAAAATCGATGGAAAACTACGTAAGTTATAAGCGATGTAATAAAAATACCCAGGTTGCGCAATTTCAACGTATACCTCAAAACGTATGTATTAAAGTGGAGTGAAAATTTTTTCTTGGAAATTCAATTTGTTCCAAAGCCAGAACGGCACCTTTCTAGTCCAGAAATAAGCCTGTAAAAATCTATTGACCTACTCGCATGTTTAGAGGTGCCCCCAGCCTCACAAAGTTGAAAACATAACACGATCTGGTACAAAGGTGAAATATCTAAAATTTTAAAATCAAAAAACGAAGTATGAGGATTGATAATCATGGCTAAGCTGAGTATTAAAGCGAATTTTTTTTTTTGGAAACAACGACAACAAAAGTTATCAAAGGTCAAAGTTTATATTATGAATTATGAAATGCATAACATAAACTTTGACCTTTAATAACTTTTGTTGTTGTTGTTTCCAAAAAAAAAAAAATCACTTTAATACTCAGCTTAACCATCTTTATCAATCCTCATACTTCGTTTTTTGATTTTATAATTTTCAAAATTTCATATTTCTACCAGATGGTGCTTATTGCTTTCAACTTTGCGGGGCTGGGGGCAGTTCAAAACGTCATCCTATCGCCATAAAATTTTGTGGGGTTCATTAACTCGTATAAAGGCAACTTTTAATTACTGGTACGTTGAAAAAAAAAAAAAACAAACAAAAAATCTCCATATGTTTTCACTCCACCTTAGTATGTATGGTATAAAGAAGAGTGAAATATCTAGCTATGCTCTGTTTCTATTGAGTTAAAAGTTCAATTTATACTCGGAACAAGAATAAAATTGAAAAAATCAAATCTTACGTAGCCAGAAAGGTTCCTTTTTATACGAAGCCGGGAAAGGAAAATACTACCTGCGTCTTTCTGTGTCTTATAATTTTGAAAATCTACCTGTATACTTACCCATAAGTGACGGAAATACATGTTTATAACTACATGCCTACAGCAGGTTTCGAACCCAACCACTCTTCCTTTCGATGCAACCACTCTACCTACTATAAAACAATTCGAGTATTAAAAGTACTATTTGATCTATTTAAACTATGTAGATGATATTGACCTTTGTGTTGAACATTTCAATAACGCCATCTATAACCTATTTCTAAAGTATGTTCCTAAACGCAGGGTCAATGAAGAACAAACACAGTTATGGTTCACCAAAGAGCTTAAAAAATTAAAAAATAAAAAGTCACGCTTTTTTAAGCTATACAAAAAATCTGGTCTTCATAGAGATTACGTCAAGTACTCAGTCTTGCGGCATAGATACATGGCATTAAACAAAAAATGTTACAAATCCTACTTATGCAAAATGAAGAAAAAACTGGTTCACGATCCCAAATCATTCTATAACTTCGTCAACTCAAAACGTAGAGTTCATAGTTTTCCGTCCGCCATGAATTATAATAACACTGCGTCTTCTGATAGCCAACTTATTGCTAACATGTTCGCAAAATTTTTTAGTTCGAATTATTCTATGGACTCTCCTAAAAGTAGTGATTATCCGTTTAGACTTACCCCATCCAATTTAACTCATGTCTCAGTTATATCTCCGGAAGTAGTCTTAAATTCATTAAAAACCTTAAAAGATTCATTTAGATCTGGACCGGATTTCATTCCGGCTTGCTTTCTTAAAAAGTGTGCTGTAAATATTTACAAGCCCCTAACATCCTTATTTAACTTGTCTCTAAAAAAAGGTGTTTTCCCATTAGTTTGGAAGGAATCTTTTATAATACCCCTACACAAAAATGGCAGTAGGTCTTCTATTGAAAATTATCGAGGCATAGCCAAGCTGTCAGCGGTTCCAAAAGTATTTGAAGCAATCATTGTTAATTATCTGAAGTACTCTATTTCCTCATCAATATCGCCATCTCAACATGGGTTTTCTACTGGAAAATCTACCACAACTAATTTATTGCAGTTCACAACTTATGTTTCAAATGGATTTAGAGAAAATGCTCACACAGATGTAATTTACACGGATTTTAGTAAAGCTTTTGACAAAGTATGTCATTCATTGCTCATCCGTAAACTAGGTCTAATAGGTCTTCAACCCAGTTTTATTCGATGGATATCTTCATACCTACATGGTAGAACTCAAAAAGTTATTTTCAAAAATTGTTCTTCCGATGTCATTTTCGTTCCTTCGGGCGTTCCCCAAGGAAGCCACCTTGGGCCAATTCTGTTCCTGCTATTCATTGATGATATTTCGTCTGTAATAAAACATTCTAAGATCTTATTATATGCTGATGATGTAAAACTATTTAAATCATTTTCCTCTATAGAAGATAGATCTTTCTTACAAGCAGATCTTAACAACCTTGTTCATTGGTGTAAAGCAAACTACATGCCGCTAAACTTAAAAAAATGTAAAGTTATGTGCTTTTCTCGTAGAACAGTACAACCAGCTTCTTATAAAATATCACAGCATAATCTAGATCAGGTAACTAATTTTATCGATCTTGGCGTCACAATGGACTCCAAACTCACCTTTAACCTCCATATAAACTCCACTGTCAACAAAGCTAAAGCTGTCTTTGCATTTATAAAGCGATGGTCTAAGGAGTTCAATGATCCTTACGTCACAAAAGCTCTATTTACAAGCTTAGTTAGACCTATCTTGGAATACGCATCTATTATTTGGAATCCCCACTACCAGTGTTTTTCAGATAAAATAGAATCTGTCCAAAAGCAGTTCCTGCTTTTTGCTTTGCGGAACTTTCGTTGGGACTCAGATTACATTCTTCCACCTTACACTTCTCGTTTAAAACTCATTAATTTGCCTTCACTTTCTAGTCGTAGAGAGATGCTTGGTATAGTTTTTATGGTTAAATTAATCACTGGACTTATAAATAGCCCATGCCTTCTAAGTGAGTTATATTTTAACGTTCCATGTAGAGTATCGAGGCATTTCAAGCCACTATTTGTGAAACCTTGCAAAACAAATTTCGAATTAAATGAACCATTCCGCCGCTTATGCCATGACTTTAATAATCACTCCAGCACGTTTGACACTTCAGACTCGCTTTTTATTATAAAACAAATAGTTCTAGCCTCACTTAATAAATGATATACAATCAGCTGATGAATTTTGTTCTGTAGCTGAATAGTTTTAGATCTCGACACCTAACAAACCCCTTCCTGTACGACTCGGCACAAAAAAAAAAAAAAAAACAAAAAAAAACATATCCGTGCGTCATGCGGATTGGCGCCCCTCGCGTCGGTCGGGCGGGATATGGAGGGTAAACCGTTGGGTATTATTATTATTAAAGAAAAAGTATTATCATTGTTATGGTGTTATTCGTTTATTCGGATAATATCCCATTTGCACTTTATACCTTTAATATACATACTATGTATGTATACATACATTGAAGTTTCGCAACCTGGGTATTTTTATTTGATCGTTTATAACTTACGTAGTTTTGCATCGATTTTCTTCGATGATAGCTTATCTTTTTCCTAATTAAACAGAGCTTTACGTAAAGAAAAAATATCTGAAAAAAGTTGAGGTTTTGGAATGCTGCCCTCGCAAAAAGTAAATTTTTTCATATTTTTTCATAAAAAAAAACCAAAAATCTGAAATGATAAGCTAATATCTCGAAAACTATCTGGTTGAGCGAAAAACAGTGTATGATGCATTTATAGAAAATTTATCGTCTTTCCGATTCTGTAAACGGTTTTGAAACTGCTTGACCCGTTCGTGAGATAAACGTAATTAAAGAGAGCCATATTTTTGGTTTTTTCGAATAACGGTAAATTGCAAATATCTCAAAAACGGTACCATAGAACCAAAAATGAACTCGATTTTCGAAATTAGGAGATGGTTTTACATACGAATTTCATAACGGCGTTTCTGGTAAAGAGAAAAAGTTGAAATTCGTGGTCCAGTGATATTAACAAGTAAAAGCGCGGCTGTCTTCGGCCGTACCGAAGACCTCATACCTTTCATGAGTGGGGAAATGAAAAGTTAGCTATGTATGTACATAGCCTGATTAAGTTTAATTTATAATTTTAATTCTGTGGGTTATTTATGGAAAGATTTATTAGAAAAAATGGTGTCTTGGCTATTTAAATGGAGGAGCTACACACCAAAATGTCCATATCTGAACAATCGGTTGTATGGGAGCTATATGTTATAATGGTCTGATCTTGAAAATTTTCGGTAATCCCGTTTGGGCCCATATGGGTACAAATACTTCAAAATTTCAGGCCGTTAGCTATTAAAATGGAGGAGTTATACACCAAAATGTCCATATCTGAACAATCGGTTGTAGGGGAGCTATATGTTATAGTGGTCCGATCTCGACAATTTTCGGTAACCCTGTTTGGGCCCATATGGGTACAAATACTTAAAAATTTCACGCCGTTAGCTGTTAAAATGTAGGAGTTATACACCAAAATGTCCATATCTGAACAATCGGTTGTAGGGGAGCTATAGGTTATAGTGGTCCGATCTTAACAATTTTCGGTAATCCCGTTTGGGCCCATATGGGTACAACTACTTCAAAATTTCACGCCGTTAGCTGTTAAAATGGAGGAGTTATACACCAAAATGTCCATATCTGAACAATCGGTTGTAGGGGAGCTATATGTTATAGTGGTCCGATCTTGACAATTTTCGGTAACCCTGTTCGGGTCCATATGGGTACAAATACTTCAAAAATTCAGGCCGTTAGCTGTTAAAATGGAGGAGTTATACACCAAAATGTGTATATCTGAATAATCGGATGATGTGGAACTATATGTTATAGTGGTCCGATCTTGACAATTTTCGGTAACCTTGTTTGGGCCAAAATGGGCACGTCTACTTCAAAGTTTCATGTCCTTAGCTGTTTAAATGGGGAAGTTATGCATAAATTACATTCAAAAATTTCATGTATATCTGAATAATCGGTTGTTTTCTATATGTTATAGTGGTCCGATTCGGCCGGTTCCGACAAATGATCAGCTGCATATAACAACATACCTGTATTCCGAATTTCATTCAGATATCTCAAAAACTGAGGGACTAGTTTGCGTTCACACAGACGGACGGACGGACAGACGGACAGAAGGACAGACGGACAGACGGACATGGCTTAATCGACTCAGCTCGTGATTCTGATCATATCGGTATATATTTTGGTGGGTCCCCCACGATTCCTTCTGCTACTTTCGACAAAAATTTTTTGGCACTAAGTTATAATACCATTTCATTCTCATGAAAGGTATAAATATATACGCGGAGAAAACTGTTGTGCATTATTTATACACAAGCTGTTCATAACTATAAAATGTTTAGGTACATTTTTGAATATGAAACCTTGCGCATAAATTAAGCCTAATAATCATAAATTCTGCACAATCTATTAAAATGGTGCATAAGTTATACACAAAAAATGTGCACAGTTTGTGAACATTGTTCATAGCTTAATTATTTGAAAATCAAACACAATACCGACAATAGTTGAAGTGCGTCATATTATTTATTCGAAAACGGCAACACAGGCAGCTTAATAAGCCAATTTATATCGCTCCGTGTTTTTTTTATTGTAAATTTTCGTTTGCACTCGCTTTTTAATCGGATTTTTAGT
Organism: Urophora cardui; assembly: GCA_960531455.1. Classification (NCBI taxonomy): domain Eukaryota; kingdom Metazoa; phylum Arthropoda; class Insecta; order Diptera; family Tephritidae; genus Urophora; species Urophora cardui. The sequence goes on from CAUIJX010000024.1 coordinate 32,307, forward strand.
AAAATCGGTGCCGATAAAACCGCGAAGCTATTTCCCTCCGACGGGATTGTGAAAAATTCCAAAAGATAAGTATTTGAGGGCTGTTTAGTTTAATAAATACTTTTTCTTTATATACATACAGAGATAAATCTAAATACATACGTACATACATACTAAGCAACTTTTTATCTTGTGTAGAGTTGCATCCGAGGTGCCGGCAGGTGGCGCTGTCAACTCCTATCGACAGTCAGCTGAGCCCAGTGAAGCTGGACCCCCCATTCAATGGATTTGAAAATTAATAGGCTAGGAATTATGTGCTATTTATGTGCTAATTTGTTCCAAAAAAAAAAAATTTTGTGCTCCAATTTTAAGGGGTTTTTTTTATACGTCAAAATGGGGGGTGCAGCTTCACGTGAAGCTGGACCCCCCCCCTCAACGGATCGAAAATTCAATATGTAAAAATGAATGCTAGATTTATGTGCTAATTTCGTCCAACCACCAAATTTTTTTTTTTTAATTTTTAAAAAAATTTTTTTTTTAATTTCAAATTTGGGGTAAATTTTTATAAAATTTCATAAGCCTAAATGAACGCTATGATAACGAACTGTCATCTACCAAAAAGAATTTTTTTGTTTTTTGAATTTTTAGGACTTTTTTTTCAATTTCAAAGTGGGAGGTGCAGCTTCACGTTTTTTGAAAAACTCCCCCCTTCAATGGATATGAAATTCAATATGTAAAAATGAATGCCAGATTTATGTGCTAATTTCGTCCAACCACCAAATTTTTTTTTTTTAATTTTTTAAAAAAAATTTTTTTAAATTTCAAATTTGGGGTAAATTTTTATAAAATTTAATAAGCCTAAATGAACGCTATGATAACGAAATGTCATCTACCAAAAAGATTTTTTTTGTTTTTTGAATTTTTAAGACTTTTTTTTCAATTTCAAAGTGGGGGGTGCAGCTTCACGTTTTTTGAAAAACTCCCCCCTTCAATGGATCTGAAATTCAATATGTAAAAATGAATGCCAGATTTATGTGCTAATTTCGTCCAACCACCAAATTTTTTTTTTTTAATTTTTTAAAAAAATTTTTTTTAAATTTCAAATTTGGGGTAAATTTTTATAAAATTTAATAAGCCTAAGTGAACGCTATGATAACGAACTGTCATTTACCAAAAAGATTTTTTTTTGTTTTTTGAATTTTTAGGACTTTTTTTTCAATTTCAAAGTGGGGGGTGCAGCTTCACGTTTTTTGAAAAACTCCCCCCTTTAATGGATCTGAAATTCAATATGTAAAAATGAATGCCAGATTTATGTGCTAATTTCGTCCAACCACCAAATTTTTTTTTTTTAATTTTTTAAAAAAATTTTTTTTAAATTTCAAATTTGGGCTAAATTTTTATAAAATTTAATAAGCCTAAATGAACGCTATGATAACGAAATGTCATCTACCAAAAAGATTTTTTTTGTTTTTTGAATTTTTAAGACTTTTTTTCAATTTCAAAGTGGGGGGTGCAGCTTCACGTTTTTTGAAAAACTCCCCCCTTCAATGGATCTGAAATTCAATATGTAAAAATGAATGCCAGATTTATGTGCTAATTTCGTCCAACCACCAAATTTTTTTTTTTTAATTTTTAAAAAAAATTTTTTTTAAATTTCAAATTTGGGGTAAATTTTTATAAAATTTAATAAGCCTAAGTGAACGCTATGATAACGAACTGTCATTTACCAAAAAGATTTTTTTTGTTTTTTGAATTTTTAAGACTTTTTTTTTCAATTTCAAAGTGGGGGGTGCAGCTTCTCGTTTTTTGAAAAACTCCCCCCCTCAACGGATCGAAAATTCAATATGTAAAAATGAATGCTAGATTTATGTGCTAATTTCGTCCAACCACCAAATTTTTTTTTTTTAATTTTAAAAAAATTTTTTTTTTATTTCAAATTTGGGGTAAATTTTTATAAAATTTAATAAGCCTAAATGAACGCTATGATAACGAACTGTCATCTACCAAAAAGAATTTTTTTGTTTTTTGAATTTTTAGGACTTTTTTTTCAATTTCAAAGTGGGGGGTGCAGCTTCACGTTTTTTGAAAAACTCCCCCCTTCAATGGATCTGAAATTCAATATGTAAAAATGAATGCCAGATTTATGTGCTAATTTCGTCCAACCACCAAATTTTTTTTTTGTAATTTTTTAAAAAAAATTTTTTTAAATTTCAAATTTGGGGTAAATTTTTATAAAATTTAATAAGCCTAAATGAACGCTATGATAACGAAATGTCATCTACCAAAAAGATTTTTTTTGTTTTTTGAATTTTTAAGACTTTTTTTTCAATTTCAAAGTGGGGGGTGCAGCTTCACGTTTTTTGAAAAACTCCCCCCTTCAATGGATCTGAAATTCAATATGTAAAAATGAATGCCAGATTTATGTGCTAATTTCGTCCAACCACCAAATTTTTTTTTTTTAATTTTTTAAAAAAATTTTTTTTAAATTTCAAATTTGGGGTAAATTTTTATAAAATTTAATAAGCCTAAGTGAACGCTATGATAACGAACTGTCATTTACCAAAAAGATTTTTTTTGTTTTTTGAATTTTTAGGACTTTTTTTTCAATTTCAAAGTGGGGGGTGCAGCTTCACGTTTTTTGAAAAACTCCCCCCTTCAATGGATCTGAAATTCAATATGTAAAAATGAATGCCAGATTTATGTGCTAATTTCGTCCAACCACCAAATTTTTTTTTTTTAATTTTAAAAAAATTTTTTTTTTTATTTCAAATTTGGGGTAAATTTTTATAAAATTTAATAAGCCTAAATGAACGCTATGATAACGAACTGTCATCTACCAAAAAGATTTTTTTGTTTTTTGAATTTTTAAGACTTTTTTTTCAATTTCAAAGTGGGGGGTGCAGCTTCACGTTTTTTGAAAAACTCCCCCCCCTCAACGGATCGAAAATTCAATATGTAAAAATGAATGCTATATTTATGTGCTAATTTCGTCCAACCACCAAATTTTTTTTTTTTAATTTTTAAAAAATTTTTTTTTTTTATTTCAAATTTGGGGTAAATTTTTATAAAATTTAATAAGCCTAAATGAACGCTATGATAACGAAATGTCATCTACCAAAAAGATTTTTTTTGTTTTTTGAATTTTTAAGACTTTTTTTTCAATTTCAAAGTGGGGGGTGCAGCTTCACGTTTTTTGAAAAACTCCCCCCTTCAATGGATCTGAAATTCAATATGTAAAAATGAATGCCAGATTTATGTGCTAATTTCGTCCAACCACCAAATTTTTTTTTTTAATTTTTTAAAAAATTTTTTTTTAAATTTCAAATTTGGGGTAAATTTTTATAAAATTTAATAAGCCTAAGTGAACGCTATGATAACGAACTGTCATTTACCAAAAAGATTTTTTTTTGTTTTTTGAATTTTTAAGACTTTTTTCAATTTCAAAGTGGGGGGTGCAGCTTCACGTTTTTTGAAAAACTCCCCCCCTCAACGGATCGAAAATTCAATATGTAAAAATGAATGCTAGATTTATGTGCTAATTTCGTCCAACCACCAAATTTTTTTTTTTTAATTTTTAAAAAATTTTTTTTTTTTATTTCAAATTTGGGGTAAATTTTTATAAAATTTAATAAGCCTAAATGAACGCTATGATAACGAACTGTCATCTACCAAAAAGATTTTTTTGTTTTTTGAATTTTTAAGACTTTTTTTTCAATTTCAAAGTGGGGGGTGCAGCTTCACGTTTTTTGAAAAACTCCCCCCCCTCAACGGATCGAAAATTCAATATGTAAAAATGAATGCTAGATTTATGTGCTAATTTCGTCCAACCACCAAATTTTTTTTTTTTAATTTTTAAAAAATTTTTTTTTTTTATTTCAAATTTGGGGTAAATTTTTATAAAATTTAATAAGCCTAAATGAACGCTATGATAACGAAATGTCATCTACCAAAAAGATTTTTTTGTTTTTTGAATTTTTAAGACTTTTTTTTCAATTTCAAAGTGGGGGGTGCAGCTTCACGTTTTTTGAAAAACTCCCCCCTTCAATGGATCTGAAATTCAATATGTAAAAATGAATGCCAGATTTATGTGCTAATTTCGTCCAACCACCAAATTTTTTTTTTTGAATTTTTTAAGAAAATTTTTTTTAAATTTCAAATTTGGGGTAAATTTTTATAAAATTTAATAAGCCTAAATGAACGCTATGATAACGAACTGTCATCTACCAAAAAGATTTTTTTGTTTTTTGAATTTTTAAGACTTTTTTTCAATTTCAAAGTGGGGGGTGCAGCTTCACGTTTTTTGGAAAACTCCCCCCCTCAACGGATCGAAAATTCAATATGTAAAAATGAATGCTAGATTTATGTGCTAATTTCGTCCAACCACCAAATTTTTTTTTTTTAATTTTAAAAAAATTTTTTTTTTTATTTCAAATTTGGGGTAAATTTTTATAAAATTTAATAAGCCTAAATGAACGCTATGATAACGAACTGTCATCTACCAAAAAGATTTTTTTTGTTTTTTGAATTTTTAACTTTTTTTTCAATTTCAAAGTGGGGGGTGCAGCTTCACGTTTTTTGAAAAACTCCCCCCCTCAACGGATCGAAAATTCAATATGTAAAAATGAATGCTAGATTTATGTGCTAATTTCGTCCAACCACCAAATTTTTTTTTTTTAATTTTTAAAAAATTTTTTTTTTTTATTTCAAATTTGGGGTAAATTTTTATAAAATTTAATAAGCCTAAATGAACGCTATGATAACGAAATGTCATCTACCAAAAAGATTTTTTTTGTTTTTTGAATTTTTAAGACTTTTTTTTCAATTTCAAAGTGGGGGGTGCAGCTTCACGTTTTTTGAAAAACTCCCCCCTTCAATGGATCTGAAATTCAATATGTAAAAATGAATGCCAGATTTATGAAGGAGTTTTTCAAAAAACGTTAAGCTGCACCCCCCACTTTGAAATTGAAAAAAAAGTCTTAAAAATTCAAAAAACAAAAAAAATCTTTTTGGTAAATGACAGTTCGTTATCATAGCGTTCACTTAGGCTTATTAAATTTTATAAAAATTTACCCCAAATTTGAAATTTAAAAAAATTTTTTTTAAAAAATTAAAAAAAAAAAATTTGGTGGTTGGACGAAATTAGCACATAAATCTGGCATTCATTTTTACGTATGATCACTTTAAGCGCTTCAATTTCTCACTGGGGTTCACATAGGCCCAGTTTATGCTCAACGTGGTCAAATATCTCCTATTGCTTTTCCATTAAAGCGAAAAATGGGAGAGAGAGAGTGGGAGAACACACAATTTTGACCGAGATTCGGCGCTGACACCGAATAAAAGTGCAGCCAATCTCTCACAGAAAGTAAAAATCGTAAAATGAGAGTAAAAGTGTATTTGACCGCGTTGATTTTGATCTTAGCGTAAACTGGGGCATACGGAGCAGCTCTTTCCCTGCAAAAATTCCGAGTACTCCAATCGCTAACCCATGGAGTGCTCGCTATGGACCAACCGATTACTCCATAACATTGCATGTCATTGCAGTGGAGTATATACTCCAGTCCCGCATAACAATAAAATTAATCCATGGAGTACCTACATTGGAGTAATTGATGGAGTCCCTAACAGTTAGCCGAACATAACAACAAAAACCAATGTTTATCGCGACGACGACGAATGACGTGTATACATTCAAACATGTAGAATTTAGTTATGTACATATGTATACACATATCGTCGCGTCGTCGTCGCCATAAACATTTGGTTTTTGTTATGTTCGGCTAACTACGAACCGATGCAGCATGAATCGGTCGTTTGGGATATGTTGGTGAACACTTTGAAAGTACTCCAACCTACCACAAATGGAGCATATAATCCAATGATTTTTGCAGGGTTTGTTCTCACTAACACAACCTCACCAGTAGTAGAATGCATACATACGTATATGTATATACATACATACCCTGCAAAAAAGTTTTGTTTATTGTTGACAAATCAGGTCTAAAGAGAAGTACGCTGGTAGCACTGCCTCTGTTATGCACTCACTCTGTCTGCTCTTAACTTTCTAATACATATCTAGGCCTTATTTCGCATGGCGGATGAGCCTTTGGGAAATCAGCCTTATTTTAAGCCTTACGCCATACATATTTACTACCCTTATCCTTATTTCTTAAGCCTTTAAATCTGCTGTTTTAATTATTAAATAAGGCTTCGATTTTTCGGTGGGTATATACTGTTTATTCTGCGCGATAGGCAAAATTTAATCAGAAATATACTAGCCAAACATAACGGCAGAAAACGCGCAGAACTTGGGCAGGCAGAAAACGCCGGTTTACAAAAACCCTCGATTTCCTTGTATTGCTGCCAATGTGCACACATGAAGACCAGTGATGCCGTTTTGATACAATCGTATCAAATGTGATACTTTTTTAAGCCGAAGATACGTAGATACTTTTTATTTTGCCGTAGAACAAATTTGATACATTTTTAATCCGTATCAAATAATTTTGATACAATTTAATCAAAATCAAAGAATATTAACCGATTCTTTAAAAATTCAAAAAACAAAAAAAATCTTTTTGGTAAATGACAGTTCGTTACCATAGCGTTCACTTAGGCTTATTAAGTTTTATAAAAATTTACCCCAAATTTAAAATTTAAAAAATTTTTTTTTAAAAAATTAAAAAAAAAAATTTGGTAGTTGGACGAAATTAGCACATAAATCTGGCATTCATTTTTACATATTGAATTTCAGATCCATTGAAGGGGGGAGTTTTTCAAAAAACGTGAAGCTGCACCCCCCACTTTGAAATTGAAAAAAAAGTCTTAAAAATTCAAAAAACAAAAAAAATCTTTTTGGTAGATGACATTTCGTTATCATAGCGTTCATTTAGGCTTATTAAATTTTATAAAAATTTACCCCAAATTTGAAATAAAAAAAAAATTTTTTTAAAATTAAAAAAAAAAAATTTGGTGGTTGGACGAAATTAGCACATAAATCTAGCATTCATTTTTACATATTGAATTTTCGATCCGTTGAGGGGGGGAGTTTTTCAAAAAACGTGAAGCTGCACCCCCCACTTTGAAATTGAAAAAAAAGTCTTAAAAATTCAAAAAACAAAAAAAATCTTTTTGGTAAATGACAGTTCGTTATCATAGCGTTCACTTAGGCTTATTAAATTTTATAAAAATTTACCCCAAATTTGAAATTTAAAAAAAATTTTTTAAAAAAATTAAAAAAAAAAAATTTGGTGGTTGGACGAAATTAGCACATAAATCTGGCATTCATTTTTACATATTGAATTTCAGATCCATTGAAGGGGGGAGTTTTTCAAAAAACGTGAAGCTGCACCCCCCACTTTGAAATTGAAAAAAAAGTCTTAAAAATTCAAAAAACAAAAAAATCTTTTTGGTAGATGACATTTCGTTATCATAGCGTTCATTTAGGCTTATTAAATTTTATAAAAATTTACCCCAAATTTGAAATTTAAAAAATTTTTTTTAAAAAAATAAAAAAAAAAAAATTTGGTGGTTGGACGAAATTAGCACATAAATCTGGCATTCATTTTTACATATTGAATTTCAGATCCATTGAAGGGGGGAGTTTTTCAAAAAACGTGAAGCTGCACCCCCCACTGAAATTGAAAAAAAAGTCCTAAAAATTCAAAAAACAAAAAAATTATTTTTGGTAGATGACAGTTCGTTATCATAGCGTTCATTTAGGCTTATTAAATTTTATAAAAATTTACCCCAAATTTGAAATTAAAAAAAAAATTTTTTTAAAAATTAAAAAAAAAAAATTTGGTGGTTGGACGAAATTAGCACATAAATCTAGCATTCATTTTTACATATTGAATTTTCGATCCGTTGAGGGGGGGAGTTTTTCAAAAAACGTGAAGCTGCACCCCCCACTTTGAAATTGAAAAAAGTCTTAAAAATTCAAAAAACAAAAAAAAATCTTTTTGGTAAATGACAGTTCGTTATCATAGCGTTCACTTAGGCTTATTAAATTTTATAAAAATTTACCCCAAATTTGAAATTTAAAAAAAAATTTTTTAAAAAATTAAAAAAAAAAATTTGGTGGTTGGACGAAATTAGCACATAAATCTGGCATTCATTTTTACATATTGAATTTCAGATCCATTGAAGGGGGGAGTTTTTCAAAAAACGTGAAGCTGCACCCCCCACTTTGAAATTGAAAAAAAAGTCTTAAAAATTCAAAAAACAAAAAAAATCTTTTTGGTAGATGACATTTCGTTATCATAGCGTTCATTTAGGCTTATTAAATTTTATAAAAATTTACCCCAAATTTGAAATTTAAAAAAATTTTTTTTAAAAAATTAAAAAAAAAAAATTTGGTGGTTGGACGAAATTAGCACATAAATCTGGCATTCATTTTTACATATTGAATTTCAGATCCATTGAAGGGGGGAGTTTTTCAAAAAACGTGAAGCTGCACCCCCCACTTTGAAATTGAAAAAAAGTCCTAAAAATTCAAAAAACAAAAAAATTCTTTTTGGTAGATGACAGTTCGTTATCATAGCGTTCATTTAGGCTTATTAAATTTTATAAAAATTTACCCCAAATTTGAAATTAAAAAAAAATTTTTTTAAAAATTAAAAAAAAAAAATTTGGTGGTTGGACGAAATTAGCACATAAATCTAGCATTCATTTTTACATATTGAATTTTCGATCCGTTGAGGGGGGGGTCCAGCTTCACGTGAAGCTGCACCCCCCATTTTGACGTATAAAAAAAACCCCTTAAAATTGGAGCACAAAATTTTTTTTTTTTGGAACAAATTAGCACATAAATAGCACATAATTCCTAGCCTATTAATTTTCAAATCCATTGAATGGGGGGTCCAACTTTACGGAGCCAGTCAGCTGGTCCATTCCATTTCCGGACTGCATTGCCGACAATAAGAGTGCTGCACCACGTATATAAATAAAGATATGTACATATAGATAAAAAATAAAAGCATATAAAATAAAATAAAATTAAATTAAATTAAATTGAATAAATTAAATTAAATTAAATTAAATTAAATTAAATTAAATTAAATTAAATTAAATTAATTTTTTATTTTTTAGAAACTAGAAAAAAACTTTCTAAGCATGGATGTAACTACAGCTGTTTCACCTTAGATCCCTCTAAGACTCATCAGGTTACTTTTGCTTCTGCCAAGACTCGAACTTGCGCACCTTGCAGTACAATAACTACAGTTCTAACCGCTGAGCTATTGCCTGTCTTCGACATCTGATAGAAAATTTGTTGCTAGTTTCTTTCCTACTATAATTCGTTTCTAACTTATGCACATACATATGTACATATTTACATATTTTTGTATGATTAAACATAAGTAGCGAATAAAGTGTAGGGATGTTCAAATGAACTTAATTTTTTATTTTAATTTATTTAATTTAACGAGCACAGGCCCAAGTTATATTTTTATTTTTTATTTTTTAGAAACTAGAAAAAAACTTTCTAAGCATGGATGTAACTACAGCTGTTTCACCTTAGATCCCTCTAAGACTCATCAGGTTACTTTTGCTTCTGCCAAGACTCGAACTTGCGCACCTTGCAGTACAATAACTACAGTTCTAACCGCTGAGCTATTGCCTGCCTTCGACATCAGATAGAAAATTTGTTGCTAGTTTCTTTCCTACTATAATTCGTTTCTAACTTATGCACATACATATGTACATATTTACATATTTTTGTATGATTAAACATAAGTAGCGAATAAAGTGTAGGGATGTTCAAATGAACTTAATTTTTTATTTTAATTAATTATTTTAAAAGTTAGAAACGAATTATAGTAGGAAAGAAACTAGCAACAAATTTTCTATCAGATGTCGAAGGCAGGCAATAGCTCAGCGGTTAGAACTGTAGTTATTGTACTGCAAGGTGCGCAAGTTCGAGTCTTGGCAGAAGCAAAAGTAACCTGATGAGTCTTAGAGGGATCTAAGGTGAAACAGCTGTAGTTACATCCATGCTTAGAAAGTTTTTTTCTAGTTTCTAAAAAATAAAAAATAAAAATATAACTTGGGCCTGTGCTCGTTAAATTAAATAAATTAAATAAAAAATTAAGTTCATTTGAACATCCCTACACTTTATTCGCTACTTATGTTTAATCATACAAAAATATGTAAATATGTACATATGTATGTGCATAAGTTAGAAACGAATTATAGTAGGAAAGAAACTAGCAACAAATTTTCTATCAGATGTCGAAGGCAGGCAATAGCTCAGCGGTTAGAACTGTAGTTATTGTACTGCAAGGTGCGCAAGTTCGAGTCTTGGCAGAAGCAAAAGTAACCTGATGAGTCTTAGAGGGATCTAAGGTGAAACAGCTGTAGTTACATCCATGCTTAGAAAGTTTTTTTCTAGTTTCTAAAAAATAAAAAATAAAAATATAACTTGGGCCTGTGCTCGTTAAATTAAATAAATTAAAATAAAAAATTAAGTTCATTTGAACATCCCTACACTTTATTCGCTACTTATGTTTAATCATACAAAAATATGTAAATATGTACATATGTATGTGCATAAGTTAGAAACGAATTATAGTAGGAAAGAAACTAGCAACAAATTTTCTATCAGATGTCGAAGGCAGGCAATAGCTCAGCGGTCAGAACTGTAGTTATTGTACTGCAAGGTGCGCAAGTTCGAGTTTTGGCAGAAGCAAAAGTAACCTGATGAGTCTTAGAGGGATCTAAGGTGAAACAGCTGTAGTTACATCCATGCTTAGAAAGTTTTTTTTCTAGTTTCTAAAAAATAAAAAATAAAAATATAACTTGGGCCTGTGCTCGTTAAATTAAATAAATTAAAATAAAAAATTAAGTTCATTTGAACATCCCTACACTTTATTCGCTACTTATGTTTAATCATACAAAAATATGTAAATATGTACATATGTATGTGCATAAGTTAGAAACGAATTATAGTAGGAAAGAAACTAGCAACAAATTTTCTATCAGATGTCGAAGGCAGGCAATAGCTCAGCGGTTAGAACTGTAGTTATTGTACTGCAAGGTGCGCAAGTTCGAGTCTTGGCAGAAGCAAAAGTAACCTGATGAGTCTTAGAGGGATCTAAGGTGAAACAGCTGTAGTTACATCCATGCTTAGAAAGTTTTTTTCTAGTTTCTAAAAAATAAAAAATAAAAATATAACTTGGGCCTGTGCTCGTTAAATTAAATAAATTAAATTTAATTAAATTGAATTGAATTGAATTCAATTGAATTGAATTGAATTGAATTGAATTGAATTGAATTCAATTGAATTGAATTCAATTGAATTAAATTAAATTAAATTAAATTAAATTAAATTAAATTAAATTAAATTAAATTAAATTAAATTGAATTGAATTGAATTGAATTGAATTGAATTGAATTGAATTGAATTGAATTGAATTGAATTGAATTGAATTGAATTGAATTGAATTGAATTGAATTGAATTGAATTGAATTGAATTGAATTGAATTGAATTGAATTGAATTGAGTTGAGTTGAGTTGAGTTGAATTGAATTGAATTGAATTGAATTGAATTGGATTGAATTGAATTGAATTGAATTGATTTGAATTGAATTGAATTGAATTGAATTGAATTGAATTGAATTGAATTGAATTGAATTGAATTGAATTGAATTGAATTGAATTGAATTGAATTGAATTGAATTGAATTGAATTGAATTGAATTGATTTGATTGATTGATAAATTAAATTAAATTAAATTAAATTAAATTAAATTAAATTAAATTAAATTAAATTAAATTAAATTAAATTAAATTAAATTAAATTAAATTAAATTAAATTAAATTAAATTAAATTAAATTAAATTAAATTAAATTAAATTAAATTAAATTAAATTAAGTTAAATGAAATTAAATTAAATAAAATAAAATAAAATAAAATAAAATAAAATTAAATTAAATTAAATTAAATTAAATTAAATTAAATTAAATTAAATTAAATTAAATTAAATTAAATTAAATTAAATTAAATTAAATTAAATTAAATTAAATTAAATTAAATTAAATTAAATTAAATTAAATTAAATTAAATTAAATTAAATTAAATTAAATTAAATTAAATTAAATTAAATTAAATTAAATTAAATTAAATTAAATTAAATTAAATTAAATTAAATTAAATTAAATTAAATTAAATTAAATTAAATTAAATTAAATTAAATTAAATTAAATTAAATTAAATTAAATTAAATTAAATTAAATTAAATTAAATTAAATTAAATTAAATTAAATTAAATTAAATTAAATTGAATAAAATATAATATAATAAAAAAAAAATAAAATAAAAGGAAATAAATAAATAAAATTAATAAATAAAATAAAATACATATGTACAATGTACATATGCATATGAGTGCCCCAGGCACTTCTTCTTAAAACGATCGCGTGCGCAATGCGTATTTCACCTTTAAATCGTTTGATATAAACGAAAAAGCCGGAAAAGGAAACACGGCGATTGAACAAAGGGCGCGGTCCTGTTCCCCGAGTGTCCAAATTACTTGCCCTCAATTCACAGAGCCTCTAGCAAGTACCTCCGCAGCTGGAGCTCAAAATAAAGCTGGTGATACCATAAAAATGGCAGATAAAAACGCCAAGAAAATACAAGTGCAAACTGGCTTGGATCGCTATATCTGTATAAAAAGAAAGCGAACCCCAGAAAAGAATGGGAAATCGAATCCCTCCAAATTAATCAACAAAAGAGGCACCAAAAATAACATTGGGCGACAACAGATTCAGTGTGCTCGCTGAATCTCAAAATATTCAAGTGGAAAAGCCACAAAAGAGTCCCAAGCCCCCTCCAATTTACCTGCGAGAACAAAGCTCTAATACATTAGTAAGCAAACTGGTTGAGCTAGTAGGTCCTAAAAACTTCCACGTAGTACCTATAAAAAAAGGCAATATACAGGAAGTTAAAATTCAAACATATAGTGAGGATTATTTCCGCAAAATAACTAAAGACTTTGAAAACAGGAAGAAAAATTTCTATACCTATCAGCTAAAAAGTAGCCGTGGCTTGTCAGTAGTACTAAAAGGAATAGAAAATTCCGTAAGCCCGGCAGAAATAGAGACTGCATTACACGAGGAAGGCTTTAAAGCCAGATATAATATCCAAAATAAAGCCAACATACCGCAACCGATGTTCAGGGTTGAAATCGAGCCAGATTTCCAGCTTTTAAAGAAGGGAGAAGTACATCCAATTTATAAAATGCGTTATCTTCTACACCGAAGAATCTCTGTGGAAGAACCGCATAAACGTATGGGCCCCGTACAATGCCATAATTGTCAGGAGTTCGGGCATACGAAACGATATTGCACATTACCTAGCGGATTACCTTTGCGGAAATTTGCACAGCTCCAAAGAGTGCGAGAAACCTAAAGCAAACCCAGAAAATAAGAAGTGCAGTAACTGCGGTGAAAATCACACTGCTAATTATAGGGGTTGCCCAGTATACATTTCATTAAAAGATAACGGTAGCAAAAAACCTAAAACTGTACCTGTCCCACAACCTCAAAATGTGCTAAAACCAACTATTAATCTAGCCCCGCAGAGAAATCTTGGAACGTACTCATACGCTCAAGTCTTAAGAGGCACACAACAGACCGAAATCCAAGACAACTCCAATCCAACAACATCACTCGAAAACACTAAATAGCTTTGTTCATATGATGCAGGACCATATGACGTCAATGCAAAACATGATGCAAGAATTGATTAGGAATCAAAATCTCCTACTTCAAACAATTTTGTCAAGACCATGAATTTTTTCAATATAGGTTTCTGGAATGCTAACGGCATAGGCCAACATCGCAATGAACTCCTTGTTTTCCTAGAAAATCACCAAATTGACATAATGTTAGTGTCTGAAACCCATCTGACTGTGTTTAATAATTTTAATATTGATGGGTATATGTTCTATAATACCAAGCACCCTGAAGGAAAAGCTAGAGCTGGAACCGGTATACTTATAAGAAAGAGGATTAAGCACCACGTTCTTGAAGAATATTGCAAAGAGCATATACACTCAACATCAGTGTACGTAGATGATAGTTCTGGCGGATTAACTGTATCTGCAATATACTGCCCTCCCCGTTTTAATATAACAGAATACCAATTCACTGAATACTTCTCCAAGTTAGGCAAAAGATTTCTAGCAGCAGGTGATTACAATGCTAAACATACTTTTTGGGGATCTAGGCTAATAACACCAAAAGGAAGAAACTTGTTCAAAGCAATCCAAGGCAATGGTCTTGACATTATATCAACCGGACAGCCAACATATTGGCCCACTGATAGGAGCAAAACCCCCGACCTCATAGATTTTGGGGTAACTCGCGGCCTCGATCGGGAAATACTTCAGATAGAATCACTTTTTGGCCTATCATCTGATCACTCTCCTTGCGTCATATCTATTAAAACCTTTCCAACTTTAAACGAACTGAACCCAAGCTTAACTTCACAAACTTACTGCAAGTGGCAGCAAAGGTCTCAACGCCCTTACGTCCTAATACAACCCAGCAGCAAAGCTTTAGTTCTTTCAATGAAAACGATATCATTAGCTAGTTTCCAAGAAAAGGCAACTTAGGAGAGACTGACAAAGGTTGCGATCTCCAACTCTGAAAAAACGAGCTAAAAAATACACGAAAGAGCTCCAAATGCTCCTAGAGGAGAAAAGGGAAACAAAATTTCAAAATAGAATTAATTCCCTCACGGCCACATCCGGTACAGATTATTCCTTGTGGCGCTATCTCAAATATCTAAAACGGCCGGTTCAGCAGGATCCTCCAATACGAATGCAAAATGGTGAATTTGCTCGAAGTGACCACGAAAAGGGAATAGCTTTTGCAACCCATCTTTCAAATGTATTTACTCCAAATGAAGGCCAAAATTTTCTCCAAGAAAATACTCCACAATTACCAGCAATCCCACTTGGATTTAAACTAGATGACTTGAATAAAACTATATCCAAAGACATAGAGAATAAGAAAGCACCAGGGTATGACAGAATAACGGGTGAAATGTTAAAAGCGCTTCCCATAGCAGCTATTAAGCAACTACTATACATCTTCAATAGTATCCTCCGATTATGTCACTTTCCTAATCCATGGAAACTATCTGAAATTATCATGATCCCAAAACCAGGCAAAGACCCGACAATAGTAAGCTCCTACAGGCCAATAAGCTTAAT
>CAUIJX010000024.1:52500-58264 GCA_960531455.1 Urophora cardui
TAATAATAATAATAATAATAATAATAATAATAATAATAATAATAATAATAATAATAATAATAATAATAATAATAATAATAATAATAATAATAATAATAATAATAATAATAATAATAATAATAATAATAATAATAATAATAATAATAATAATAATAATAATAATAATAATAATAATAATAATAATAATAATAATAATAATAATAATAATAATAATAATAATAATAATAATAATAATAATAATAATAATAATAATAATAATAATAATAATAATAATAATAATAATAATAATAATAATAATAATAATAATAATAATAATAATAATAATAATAATAATAATAATAATAATAATAATAATAATAATAATAATAATAATAATAATAATAATAATAATAATAATAATAATAATAATAATAATAATAATAATAATAATAATAATAATAATAATAATAATAATAATAATAATATAATAATAATAATAATAATAATAATAATAATAATAATAATAATAATAATAATAATAATAATAATAATAATAATAATAATAATAATAATAATAATAATAATAATAATAATAATAATAATAATAATAATAATAATAATAATAATAATAATAATAATAATAATAATAATAATAATAATAATAATAATAATAATAATAATAATAATAATAATAATAATAATAATAATAATAATAATAATAATAATAATAATAATAATAATAATAATAATAATAATAATAATAATATAATAATAATAATAATAATAATAATAATAATAATAATAATAATAATAATAATAATAATAATAATAATAATAATAATAATAATAATAATATAATAATAATAATAATAATAATAATAATAATAATAATAATAATAATAATAATAATAATAATAATAATAATAATAATAATAATAATAATAATAATAATAATAATAATAATAATAATAATAATAATAATAATAATAATAATAATAATAATAATAATAATAATAATAATAATAATAATAATAATAATAATAATAATAATAATAATAATAATAATAATAATAATAATAATAATAATAATAATAATAATAATAATAATAATAATAATAATAATAATAATAATAATAATAATAATAATAATAATAATAATAATAATAATAATAATAATAATAATAATAATAATAATAATAATAATAATAATAATAATAATAATAATAATAATAATAATAATAATAATAATAATAATAATAATAATAATAATAATAATAATAATAATAATAATAATAATAATAATAATAATAATAATAATAATAATAATAATAATAATAATAATAATAATAATAATAATAATAATAATAATAATAATAATAATAATAATAATAATAATAATAATAATAATAATAATAATAATAATAATAATAATAATAATAATAATAATAATAATAATAATAATAATAATAATAATAATAATAATAATAATAATAATAATAATAATAATAATAATAATAATAATAATAATAATAATAATAATAATAATAATAATAATAATAATAATAATAATAATAATAATAATAATAATAATAATAATAATAATAATAATAATAATAATAATAATAATAATAATAATAATAATAATAATAATAATAATAATAATAATAATAATAATAATAATAATAATAATAATAATAATAATAATAATAATAATAATAATAATAATAATAATAATAATAATAATAATAATAATAATAATAATAATAATAATAATAATAATAATAATAATAATAATAATAATAATAATAATAATAATAATAATAATAATAATAATAATAATAATAATAATAATAATAATAATAATAATAATAATAATAATAATAATAATAATAATAATAATAATAATAATAATAATAATAATAATAATAATAATAATAATAATAATAATAATAATAATAATAATAATAATAATAATAATAATAATAATAATAATAATAATAATAATAATAATAATAATAATAATAATAATAATAATAATAATAATAATAATAATAATAATAATAATAATAATAATAATAATAATAATAATAATAACTTTTTGGTTGCTTGTTTTTCCGACAGGGTAGGAATATGATGTATTGTGGAACGATTTTCCGTCATCCCTTGTCAAGTTTGGTTTGGAGACAAACCGGTTTCGGCTAATATGCGCCATCTTCAGTGTCTTCTTTCGTTCTCAGAACGTTCCACAATACATCAATAATAATAATAATAATAATAATAATAATAATAATAATAATAATAATAATAATAATAATAATAATAATAATAATAATAATAATAATAATAATAATAATAATAATAATAATAATAATAATAATAATAATAATAATAATAATAATAATAATAATAATAATAATAATAATAATAATAATAATAATAATAATAATAATAATAATAATAATAATAATAATAATAATAATAATAATAATAATAATAATAATAATAATAATAATAATAATAATAATAATAATAATAATAATAATAATAATAATAATAATAATAATAATAATAATAATAATAATAATAATAATAATAATAATAATAATAATAATAATAATAATAATAATAATAATAATAATAATAATAATAATAATAATAATAATAATAATAATAATAATAATAATAATAATAATAATAATAATAATAATAATAATAATAATAATAATAATAATAATAATAATAATAATAATAATAATAATAATAATAATAATAATAATAATAATAATAATAATAATAATAATAATAATAATAATAATAATAATAATAATAATAATAATAATAATAATAATAATAATAATAATAATAATAATAATAATAATAATAATAATAATAATAATAATAATAATAATAATAATAATAATAATAATAATAATAATAATAATAATAATAATAATAATAATAATAATAATAATAATAATAATAATAATAATAATAATAATAATAATAATAATAATAATAATAATAATAATAATAATAATAATAATAATAATAATAATAATAATAATAATAATAATAATAATAATAATAATAATAATAATAATAATAATAATAATAATAATAATAATAATAATAATAATAATAATAATAATAATAATAATAATAATAATAATAATAATAATAATAATAATAATAATAATAATAATAATAATAATAATAATAATAATAATAATAATAATAATAATAATAATAATAATAATAATAATAATAATAATAATAATAATAATAATAATAATAATAATAATAATAATAATAATAATAATAATAATAATAATAATAATAATAATAATAATAATAATAATAATAATAATAATAATAATAATAATAATAATAATAATAATAATAATAATAATAATAATAATAATAATAATAATAATAATAATAATAATAATAATAATAATAATAATAATAATAATAATAATAATAATAATAATAATAATAATAATAATAATAATAATAATAATAATAATAATAATAATAATAATAATAATAATAATAATAATAATAATAATAATAATAATAATAATAATAATAATAATAATAATAATAATAATAATAATAATAATAATAATAATAATAATAATAATAATAATAATAATAATAATAATAATAATAATAATAATAATAATAATAATAATAATAATAATAATAATAATAATAATAATAATAATAATAATAATAATAATAATAATAATAATAATAATAATAATAATAATAATAATAATAATAATAATAATAATAATAATAATAATAATAATAATAATAATAATAATAATAATAATAATAATAATAATAATAATAATAATAATAATAATAATAATAATAATAATAATAATAATAATAATAATAATAATAATAATAATAATAATAATAATAATAATAATAATAATAATAATAATAATAATAATAATAATAATAATAATAATAATAATAATAATAATAATAATAATAATAATAATAATAATAATAATAATAATAATAATAATAATAATAATAATAATAATAATAATAATAATAATAATAATAATAATAATAATAATAATAATAATAATAATAATAATAATAATAATAATAATAATAATAATAATAATAATAATAATAATAATAATAATAATAATAATAATAATAATAATAATAATAATAATAATAATAATAATAATAATAATAATAATAATAATAATAATAATAATAATAATAATAATAATAATAATAATAATAATAATAATAATAATAATAATAATAATAATAATAATAATAATAATAATAATAATAATAATAATAATAATAATAATAATAATAATAATAATAATAATAATAATAATAATAATAATAATAATAATAATAATAATAATAATAATAATAATAATAATAATAATAATAATAATAATAATAATAATAATAATAATAATAATAATAATAATAATAATAATAATAATAATAATAATAATAATAATAATAATAATAATAATAATAATAATAATAATAATAATAATAATAATAATAATAATAATAATAATAATAATAATAATAATAATAATAATAATAATAATAATAATAATAATAATAATAATAATAATAATAATAATAATAATAATAATAATAATAATAATAATAATAATAATAATAATAATAATAATAATAATAATAATAATAATAATAATAATAATAATAATAATAATAATAATAATAATAATAATAATAATAATAATAATAATAATAATAATAATAATAATAATAATAATAATAATAATAATAATAATAATAATAATAATAATAATAATAATAATAATAATAATAATAATAATAATAATAATAATAATAATAATAATAATAATAATAATAATAATAATAATAATAATAATAATAATAATAATAATAATAATAATAATAATAATAATAATAATAATAATAATAATAATAATAATAATAATAATAATAATAATAATAATAATAATAATAATAATAATAATAATAATAATAATAATAATAATAATAATAATAATAATAATAATAATAATAATAATAATATAATAATAATAATAATAATAATAATAATAATAATAATAATAATAATAATAATAATAATAATAATAATAATAATAATAATAATAATAATAATAATAATAATAATAATAATAATAATAATAATAATAATAATAATAATAATAATAATAATAATAATAATAATAATAATAATAATAATAATAATAATAATAATAATAATAATAATAATAATATAATAATAATAATAATAATAATAATAATAATAATAATAATAATAATAATAATAATAATAATAATAATAATAATAATAATAATAATATAATAATAATAATAATAATAATAATAATAATAATAATAATAATAATAATAATAATAATAATAATAATATAATAATAATAATAATAATAATAATAATAATAATAATAATAATAATAATAATAATAATAATAATAATAATAATAATAATAATAATAATAATAATAATAATAATAATAATAATAATAATAATAATAATAATAATAATAATAATAATAATAATAATAATAATAATAATAATAATAATAATAATAATAATAATAATAATAATAATAATAATAATAATAATAATAATAATAATAATAATAATAATAATAATAATAATAATAATAATAATAATAATAATAATAATAATAATAATAATAATAATAATAATAATAATAATAATAATTAATAATAATAATAATAA
>CAUIJX010000025.1:0-22926 GCA_960531455.1 Urophora cardui
AAAACAAGCAACCAAAAAGTTATTAATAATGCCAGTCAGGCACATCACATTCGGACAAATATTCTACTGACAGCATACAAAAGGCGGCTACAGAAAATACACAACACAAAAGCCAACATATGGTTTAATAAGGAATGTCTAAAGAACAAACTCATTCCAAAATACGCGCAAATAGGGCACAAAGTGAACAGCGAGGATAAACGCAAAATTATACGGAAAGCGGAGAACAGCTTCCTCAGATGCGAGATCAGGAACCAACACGCAAAGAAGGAGCGCATAAATTGATGGAAAACAACCTAGTTAGTTGCCTTATGGAAACGTTAGACACTATAAAGGAGGAGATCAAAAAGGCCATGGAACACAAATACAAAAAACTCAACAAAAAACTGGAGGACCTTGACACAAAACAAAACAACAACAAAAAAGGCTCACAACAGAACAAAACATCATTCCATCCAAGATTTGTTAACTTGACAAATCTTTCAATCAACGCCAAAGAAACAGAGCTACTACAAAAAGGTTTGAAGTACAATATCGAAAGCTACGATAGAAAAAAAGACGTAGAGAACACTATTGCAGACACGGAGATGGCCATATCACTAGTACCAAACGAAGAACAGGAGCACGCAAGGCATCTATGCAGACGCATAATCGAAAAGAGTATAAAAGCTGCTGGAAATGAAATGGCAACGGACGACAATAAAACGGCAAAAGTATTAAGGAAGAAACTAATCGATAATAAGGTGATAGCAACAAAAGCAGACAAAGGAAATACAACGGTGCTAATGGACGAAGAGGAATACACCGCGAAAACGGGTCAACTCATCAAAGAAATGGGCTGTCGAGTGATAAGGAAAGACCCAACGGAAGAATACCAAATGGCAATAAAGCGTGCAATTAAACAAGCAAAGAATATAATAGACAACAAGATGACCTACACTCTCACAGCAATGAATCCATCGGCCCCGTCACTGATCGCACTACCTAAAATCCACAAAGCAGGAACACCTATGCGACCAATAGTAAACCATAAGTCGGCACCAGGATATAGACTATCAAAACATCTAAACAAGCTACTAACCGAGAAACTAGACCTATCCAATAAATACACAATCAAAAACACGACGGAACTAGTCAACAAACTGAACAACCTGAACGTACCCAAGGACTCAAAACTGGTATCATTTGACGTGAAGGATCTATACCCTTCGATACCAACGACAGAAACACTAAAAACTTTAACTAAAATACTGACAGAGAAAACGAACAAAGACATTGCTACAGAGATAGTAAATACGCTGAGAGTAACCCTGGACCAGAATTATTTTAAATTTGACAATAAAATATACAGACAAACTCACGGACTAGGCATGGGTAGCCCCACATCAGCTATCCTTATGGAAGTATTTATGCAACATTTGGAAGAAATTTATATGGAAGAACTGACGGCAAATTTGGGAGTAAATTTTTATGCCAGGTATGTAGATGACATCATCTGCCTAATATCGGAATTTATATGGAAGAACTGACGGCAAATTTGGGAGTAAATTTTTATGCCAGGTATGTAGATGACATCATCTGCCTAATATCGGAAAATAAAGAAGAACAAATTTTGGAGCACCTCAACAGCCAACACAAAAATATAAAATTCACTATGGATACAGAGAAAAATGGAAAAATCAACTACCTGGACCTAACAATTAAAATAAACAAAGAGACTAACAAATTTACTTACGAAATATACAGAAAACCCACAGCAACAGATACAATAATACACAATAAATCTAACCATCCTCAACAGCACAAGAACGCCGCTTTCAGACATTTATTAACACGACTTGAACGAACCCCGTTAGGAAAAGAAGCTTACAACAAGGAACTGAGCACAATATACACAATCGCAGAGAACAACGGATATCAAAAAAGTTTAGTGAAGAAAATACAAAAAAACATAAATTCAAGAAAGTCAGAAACCAAAGAAAAAGAAGAGAAGAAATGGGCAGTCCTATCATATACCGGAGCAACATCTTACAAGTTGGCTAAAGTTTTCCAAAAATATAACATTAATGCAGCATTTAATATACAAATTGACTTGCGAATGCCAAAACAGTTATATAGGACAAACAGGACGCCAAATCAAGACGAGATATCGAGAACACATAAGGGATTACAATAAGAAAATAAGAAAATCATCAACGACAGTGGAATCAAATTTCGCCAACCACATGGCAGAAAACAAGTGTACACCCATGAAAATAGGAAAAACAGCTAAAATTCTCCACATACAGCATAAAGGAAGACGACTTAACATATTAGAAAATATGGAGATATACAAACAAAAAACATTCGTAGGTAAAATAATAAATGAACAAATAAACACAGCATCGGATACATTATTTGAACCGCTTAAGCTACTATACCCGAAAGAGGACAAAAGACCTAAAACCGACATAAACAAAACAACACACAAACGGACAATAACGGACTTTTACCTACTTGGTTAATGAGGGTACAATAATGAAAATATGACAAAAAATAGATTTGCATACCTAAACACACAACACAGACTCACACACACACACACGCACGAATGCACGAACACATCACATGAACACGAAGTACCTGAACAAAACGACGGAAGTTAGTTACTATAAATACTATCGAACTTACACAAAATAACTCAGAACGAAAGAAGACACTGAAGATGGCGCATATTAGCCGAAACCGGTTTGTCTCCAAACCAAACTTGACAAGGGATGACGGAAAATCGTTCCACAATACATCATTATTATTATTATTATTATTATTATTATTATTATTATTATTATTATTATTATTATTATTATTATTATTATTATTATTATTATTATTATTATTATTATTATTATTATTATTATTATTATTATTATTATTATTATTATTATTATTATTATTATTATTATTATTATTATTATTATTATTATTATTATTATTATTATTATCATTATTATCATTATTATTATTATTATTATTATTATTATTATTATTATTATTATTATTATTATTATTATTATTATTATTATTATTATTATTATTATTATTATTATTATTATTATTATTATTATTATTATTATTATTATTATTATTATTATTATTATTATTATTATTATTATTATTATTATTATTATTATTATTATTATTATTATTATTATTATTATTATTATTATTATTATTATTATTATTATTATTATTATTATTATTATTATTATTATTATTATTATTATTATTATTATTATTATTATTATTATTATTATTATTATTATTATTATTATTATTATTATTATTATTATTATTATTATTATTATTATTATTATTATTATTATTATTATTATTATTATTATTATTATTATTATTATTATTATTATTATTATTATTATTATTATTATTATTATTATTATTATTATTATTATTATTATTATTATTATTATTATTATTATTATTATTATTATTATTATTATTATTATTATTATTATTATTATTATTATTATTATTATTATTATTATTATTATTATTATTATTATTATTATTATTATTATTATTATTATTATTATTATTATTATTATTATTATTATTATTATTATTATTATTATTATTATTATTATTATTATTATTATTATTATTATTATTATTATTATTATTATTATTATTATTATTATTATTATTATTATTATTATTATTATTATTATTATTATTATTATTATTATTATTATTATTATTATTATTATTATTATTATTATCATTATTATTATTATTATCATTATTATTATTATTATTATTATTATTATTATTATTATTATTATTATTATTATTATTATTATTATTATTATTATTATTATTATTATTATTATTATTATTATTATTATTATTATTATTATTATTATTATTATTATTATTATTATTATTATTATTATTATTATTATTATTATTATTATTATTATTATTATTATTATTATTATTATTATTATTATTATTATTATTATTATTATTATTATTATTATTATTATTATTATTATTATTATTATTATTATTATTATTATTATTATTATTATTATTATTATTATTATTATTATTATTATTATTATTATTATTATTATTATTATTATTATTATTATTATTATTATTATTATTATTATTATTATTATTATTATTATTATTATTATTATTATTATTATTATTATTATTATTATTATTATTATTATTATTATTATTATTATTATTATTATTATTATTATTATTATTATTATTATTATTATTATTATTATTATTATTATTATTATTATTATTATTATTATTATTATTATTATTATTATTATTATTATTATTATTATTATTATTATTATTATTATTATTATTATTATTATTATTATTATTATTATTATTATTATTATTATTATTATTATTATTATTATTATTATTATTATTATTATTATTATTATTATTATTATTATTATTATTATTATTATTATTATTATTATTATTATTATTATTATTATTATTATTATTATTATTATTATTATTATTATTATTATTATTATTATTATTATTATTATTATTATTATTATTATTATTATTATTATTATTATTATTATTATTATTATTATTATTATTATTATTATTATTATTATTATTATTATTATTATTATTATGATTATTATTATTATTATTATTATTATTATTATTATTATTATTATTATGATTATTATTATTATTATTATTATTATTATTATTATTATTATTATTATTATTATTATTATTATTATTATTATTATTATTATTTATTATTATTATTATTATTATTTATTATTATTATTATTATTATTATTATTATTATTATTATTATTATTATTATTATTATTATTATTATTATTATTATTATTATTATTATTATTATTATTATTATTATTATTATTATTATTATTATTATTATTATTATTATTATTATTATTATTATTATTATTATTATTATTATTATTATTATTATTATTATTATTATTATATTATTATTATTATTATTATTATTATTATTATTATTATTATTATTATTATGATTATTATTATTATTATTATTATTATTATTATTATTATTATTATTATTATTATTATATTATTATTATTATTATTATTATTATTATTATTATTATTATTATTATTATTATTATTATTATTATTATTATTATTATTATTATTATTATTATTATTATTATTATTATTATTATTATTATTATTATTATTATTATTATTATTATTATTATTATTATTATTATTATTATTATTATTATTATTATTATTATTATTATTATTATTATTATTATTATTATTATTATTATTATTATTATTATTATTATTATTATTATTATTAATTATTATTATTATTATTATTATTATTATTATTATTATTATTATTATTATTATTATTATTATTATTATTATTATTATTATTATTATTATTATTATTATTATTATTATTATTATTATTATTATTATTATTATTATTATATTATTATTATTATTATTATTATTATTATTATTATTATCATTATTATATTTATTATTATTATTATTATTATTATTATTATTATTATTATTATTATCATTATTATTATTATTATTATTATTATTATTATTATTATTATTATTATTATTATTATTATTATTATTATTATTATTATTATTATATTATTATTATTATTATTATTATTATTATTATTATTATTATTATTATTATTATTATTATTATTATTATTATTATTATTATTATTATTATTATTATTATTATTATTATTATTATTATTATTATTATTATTATTATTATTATTATTATTATTATTATTATTATTATTATTATTATTATTATTATTATTATTATTATTATTATTATTATTATTATTATTATTATTATTATTATTATTATTATTATTATTATTATTATTATTATTATTATTATTATTATTATTATTATTATTATTATTATTATTATTATTATTATTATTATTATTATTATTATTATTATTATTATTATTATTATTATTATTATTATTATTATTATTATTATTATTATTATTATTATTATTATTATTATTATTATTATTATTATTATTATTATTATTATTATTATTATTATTATTATTATTATTATTATTATTATTATTATTATTATTATTATTATTATTATTATTATTATTATTAATATTATTATTATTATTATTATTATTATTATTATTATTATTATTATTATTATTATTATTATTATTATTATTATTATTATTATTATTATTATATTATTATTATTATTATTATTATTATTATTATTATTATTATTATTATTATTATTATTATTATTATTATTATTATTATTATTATTATTATTATTATTATTATTATTATTATTATTATTATTATTATTATTATTATTATTATTATTATTATTATTATTATTATTATTATTATTATTATTATTATTATTATTTATTATTATTATTATTATTATTATTATTATTATTATTATTATTATTATTATTATATTATTATTATTATTATTATTATTATTATTATTATTATTATTATTATTATTATTATTATTATTATTATTATTATTATTATTATTATTATTATTATTATTATTATTATTATTATTATTATTATTATTATTATTATTATTATTATTATTATTATTATTATTATTATTATTATTATTATTATTATTATTATTATTATTATTATTATTATTAATTATTATTATTATTATTATTATTATTATTATTATTATTATTATTATTATTATTATTATTATTATTATTATTATTATTATTATTATTATTATTATTATTATTATTATTATTATTATTATTATTATTATTATTATTATTATTATTATTATTATTATTATTATTATTATTATTATTATTATTATTATTATTATTATTATTATTATTATTATTATTATTATTATTATTATTATTATTATTATTATTATTATTATTATTATTATTATTATTATTATTATTATTATTATTATATTATATTATTATTATTATTATTATTATTATTATTATTATTATTATTATTATTATTATTATTATTATTATTATTATTATTATTATTATTATTATTATTATTATTATTATTATTATTATTATTATTATTATTATTATTATTATTATTATTATTATTATTATTATTATTATTATTATTATTATTATTATTATTATTATTATTATTATTATTATTATTATTATTATTATTATTATTATTATTATTATTATTATTATATTATTATTATTATTATTATTATTATTATTATTATTATTATTATTATTATTATTATTATTATTATTATTATTATTATTATTATTATTATATTATTATTATTATTATTATTATTATTATTATTATTATTATTATTATTATTATTATTATTATTATTATTATTATTATTATTATTATTATTATTATTATTATTATTATTATTATTATTATTATATTATTATTATTATTATTATTATTATTATTATTATTATTATTATTATTATTATTATTATTATTATTATTATTATTATTATTATTATTATTATTATTATTATTATTATTATTATTATTATTATTATTATTATTATTATTATTATTATTATTATTATTATTATTATTATTATTATTATTATTATTATTATTATTATTATTATTATTATTATTATTATTATTATTATTATTATTATTATTATTATTATTATTATTATTATTATTATTATTATTATTATTATTATATTATTATTATTATTATTATTATTATTATTATTATTATTATTATTATTATTATTATT
The DNA here is from genome assembly GCA_960531455.1 of Urophora cardui. Lineage (NCBI taxonomy): Eukaryota > Metazoa > Arthropoda > Insecta > Diptera > Tephritidae > Urophora > Urophora cardui. Next base: position 7,857 of record CAUIJX010000025.1, read on the forward strand.
ATTATATTATTATTATTATTATTATTATTATTATTATTATTATTATTATTATTATTATTATTATTATTATTATTATTATTATTATTATTATTATTATTATTATTATTATTATTATTATTATTATTATTATTATTATTATTATTATTATTATTATTATTATTATTATTATTATTATTATTATTATTATTATTATTATTATTATTATTATTATTATTATTTATTATTATTATTATTATTATTATTATTATTATTATTATTATTATTATTATTATTATTATTATTATTATTATTATTATTATTATTATTATTATTATTATTATTATTATTATTATTATTATTATTATTATTATTATTATTATTATTATTATTATTATTATTATTATTATTATTATTATTATTATATTATTATTATTATTATTATTATTATTATTATTATTATTATTATTATTATTATTATTATTATTATTATTATTATTATTATTATTATTATTATTATTATTATTATTATTATTATTATTATTATTATTATTATTATTATTATTATTATTATTATTATTATTATTATTATTATTATTATTATTATTATCATTATTATTATTATTATATTATTATTATTATTATTATTATTATTATTATTATTATTATTATTATTTATTATTATTATTATTATTATTATTATTATTATTATTATTATTATTATTATTATTATTATTATTATTATTATTATTATTATTATTATTATTATTATCATTATTATCATTATTATTATTATTATTATTATTATTATTATTATTATTATTATAATTATTATTATTATTATTATATTATTATTATTATTATTATTATTATTATTATTATTATTATTATTATTATTATTATTATTATATTATTATTATTATTATTATTATTATTATTATTATATTATTATTATTATTATTATTATTATTATTATTATTATTATTATTATTATTATTATTATTATTATTATTATTATTATTATTATTATTATTATTATTATTATTATTATTATTATTATTATTATTATTATTATTATTATTATTATTATTATTATTATTATTATTATTATTATTATTATTATTATTATATTATTATTATTATTATTATTATTATTATTATTATTATTATTATATTATTATTATATTATTATTATTTTATTATTATTATTATTATTATTATTATTATTATTATTATTATTATTATTATTATTATTATTATTATTATTATTATTATTATTATTATTATTATTATTATTATTATTATTATTATTATTATTATTATTATTATTATTATTATTATTATTATTATTATTATTATTATTATTATTATTATTATTATTATTATTATTATTATTATTATTATTATTATTATTATTATTATTATTATTATTATTATTATTATTATTATTATTATTATTATTATTATTATTATTATTATTATTATTATTATTATTATTATTATTATTATTATTATTATTATTATTATTATTATTATTATTATTATTATTATTATTATTATTATTATTATTATTATTATTATTATTATTATTATTATATTATTATTATTATTATTATTATTATATTATTATTATTATTATTATTATTATTATTATTATTATTATTATTATTATTATTATTATTATTATTATTATTATTATTATTATTATTATTATTATTTATTATTATTTATTATTATTATTATTATTATTATTATTATTATTATTATTATTATTATTATTATTATTATTATTATTATTATTATTATTATTATTATTATTATTATTATTATTATTATTATTATTATTATTATTATTATTATTATTATTATTATTATTATTATTATTATTATTATTATTATTATTATTATTATTATTATTATTATTATTATTATTATTATTATTATTATTATTATTATTATTATTATTATTATTATTATTATTATTATTATTATTATTATTATTATTATTATTATTATTATTATTATTATTATTATTATTATTATTATTATTATTATTATTATTATTATTATTATTATTATTATTATTATTATTATTATTATTATTATTATTATTATTATTATTATTATTATTATTATTATTATTATTATTATTATTATTATTATTATTATTATTATTATTATTATTATTATTATTATTATTATTATTATTATTATTATTATTATTATTATTATTATTATTATTATTATTATTATTATTATTATTATTATTATTATTATTATTATTATTATTATTATTATTATTATTATTATTATTATTATTATTATTATTATTATTATTATTATTATTATTATTATTATTATTATTATTATTATTATTATTATTATTATTATTATTATTATTATTATTATTATTATTATTATTATTATTATTATTATTATTATTATTATTATATTATTATTATTATTATTATTATTATTATTATTATTATTATTATTATTATTATTATTATTATTATTATTATTATTATTATTATTATTATTATTATTATTATTATTATTATTATTATTATTATTATTATTATTATTATTATTATTATTATTATTATTATTATTATTATTATTATTATTATTATTATATTATTATTATTATTATTATTATTATTATTATTATTATTATTATTATTATTATTATTATTATTATTATTATTATTATTATTATTATTATTATTATTATTATTATTATTATTATTATTATTATTATTATTATTATTATTATTATTATTATTATTATTATTATTATTATTATTATTATTATTATTATTATTATTATTATTATTATTATTATTATTATATTATTATTATTATTATTATTATTATTATTATTATTATTATTATTATTATTATTATTATTATTATTATTATTATTATTATTATTATTATTATTATTATTATTATATTATTATTATTATTATTATTATTATTATTATTATTATTATTATTATTATTATTATTATTATTATTATTATTATTATTATTATTATTATTATTATTATTATTATTATTATTATTATTATTATTATTATTATTATTATTATTATTATTATTATTATTATTATTATTATTATTATTATTATTATATTATTATTATTATTATTATTATTATTATTATTATTATTATTATTATTATTATTATTATTATTATTATTATTATTATTATTATTATTATTATTATTATTATTATTATTATTATTATTATTATTATTATTATTATTATTATTATTATTATTATTATTATTATTATTATTATTATTATTATTATTATTATTATTATTATTATTATTATTATTATTATTATTATTATTATTATTATTATTATTATTATTATTATTATTATTATTATTATTATTATTATTATTATTATTATTATTATTATTATTATTATTATTATTATTATTATTATTATTATTATTATTATTATTATTATTATTATTATTATTATTATTATTATTATTATTATTATTATTATATTATTATTATTATTATTATTATTATTATTATTATTATTATATTATTATTATTATTATTATTATTATTATTATTATTATTATTATTATTATTATTATTATTATTATTATTATTATTATTATTATTATTATTATTATTATTATATTATTATTATTATATTATTATTATTATTATTATTATTATTATTATTATTATTATTATTATTATTATTATTATTATTATTATTATTATTATTATTATTATTATTATTATTATTATTATTATTATTATTATATTATTATTATTATTATTATTATTATTATTATTATTATTATTATTATTATTATTATTATTATTATTATTATTATTATTATTATTATTATTATTATTATTATTATTATTATTATTATTATTATTATTATTATTATTATTATTATTATTATTATTATTATTATTATTATTATTATTATTATTATTATTATTATTATTATTATTATTATTATTATTATTATTATTATTATTATTATTATTATTATTATTATTATTATTATTATTATTATTATTATTATTATTATTATTATTATTATTATTATTATTATTATTATTATTATTATTATTATTATTATTATTATTATTATTATTATTATTATTATTATTATTATTATTATTATTATTATTATTATTATTATTATTATTATTATTATTATTATTATTATTATTATTATTATTATTATTATTATTATTATTATTATTATTATTATTATTATTATTATTATTATTATTATTATTATTATTATTATTATTATTATTATTATTATTATTATTATTATTATTATTATTATTATTATTATTATTATTATTATTATGCGATGCAGATGCAGAATCAAGGAACGCGATGCAATCAAACGCTGCTATAAATGCTTCGGCGCCGGACACCTAAAACAACAGTGTGTCGGGCCCGACAGAAGTGACACATGCATGCAGTGCGGAGAGAAGGGACACGTCAAACGCGACTGCACTAATCCCGAAAAATGCTGTCTTTGCACACAAGTAGGTCTGGAGCGAACTAACCATGTCGCAGGATCGAGCAGGTGCGCTGCGATTAGAAAACCGACGGTATGGGCTTGAAAGTACTACAAGCAAACCTCCATAGGAGCAGAATGGCTCACGCACTTCTGACACAAATTGTCTTCGAACAAAAAGTGGATATCGTGCTAATAAGTGAGCAATACGCAATGAAAGGTAGTGGTATCTGGATAGAGGACGACAGCAAAACTGCAGCGATTTGGTTGCCTAGCAACAGCAAAGCTCACTCAACTAGCAGCGGCAAAGGTAACTGCTTTGTATACACTTGCATCGAAGGCATAACGGTGATTAGTTGCTATCTCACACCAAGCGACAGCATTGACATTTTCCAAGGAAAACTGAACGCCATTGAGGACAAAGGCCGGGAGCACGAGCTACTGAGTGGGGTTCACGCAAAACGGATTCAAGAGGAGGCAGAACTCTAGAAATGGCTGCAAGGCTTGGGCTGACGGTCATGAATACACAGACCGACACTACATACAGACGGTCCGGATGCGAGGCCACAACGCCAGATATAACACTCGCTAGCGAAAATATCGGTGGAAGAATACACTCGTGGGAAGTACTAGAAGACTTTACCGCGAGCGACCATCAGTACATCTCCTTTATTGTAGCGAGCCAACATAGCTACAGAGAACAAAATGGCACCACAAAACATCTTAAAAGATGGAACGTTGACCGCCTGAACGAAGAACGCCTACTAACGGAATTTGATAGACTAATACTAGCCACGAACGACCGGATGAACGCAAGAAACTTAGTCGAACACACGATGCACGCTATAACCATAGCCTGCGACGCCGCGATGCCAAGAAAAGGTAGAAATGGTAGGCAGCCAGTATATTGGTGGAACGATGAAATAGCACGTGCCAGACAAGCCTGCACACGCAGCAGGCGTCAGTTTACCCGAGCACACTGCCGAGGTGATGCAAATGCAGAACATGATGCCTACAAGAGGGCCAAGAAAGAGCTAGGGCGAGCCATCGCATGCAGCAAAAAAGAGAAATGGGCACAACTCTGCGCTGACGTAAACTCTGACCCATGGGGGCTAGGATACAAACTAGTGATGAAAAAACTGGGTGCTAAGACATCCGCAAATTACATGGACGCGGAAACGATGGACGACATCGTGCAGAAGTTGTTCCCGGCTCATCCCGTCAGAACAGAAAAACAACGCACCAGACCAAATAATGCTATTCCATTCACAGAAAACGAACTCGAAGAAGCTGTATCCGGCCTCAAGAACAATAAAGCACCCGGACCGGACGGCATACCGGCAGAAATCTTGAAGTGCTTGGCCTTACGCAGACCACAGGCAATGCTGAAAATGTACAACACATGCCTCACCGAGGGAGTCTTCCCCGAGTGCTGGAAGAAACAACGCCTCGTCCTCATCGACAAGGCAAAAAGTAACGCGACAGCAACCAAGTCATTCAGACCACTTTGTATGTTGGATACAGCGGGAAAACTTCTTGAGAAAATGATCAAACCCAGGTTATAAGCGCCGATCGCGGAAGCTGGCGACTTGAGCGAGAGGCAACACGGCTTCAGAAAAGGCAGATCAACAATTGGCGCCATAGGAGATGTCATGAAAGCGGCTGCAGCAACGCAAGAAGGAAACCACCACTCAAGACCGGTGGTAGTACTTATGACACTTGACGTTAGAAACGCATTCAACAACGCTAGTTGGTGCAACATTCTGAGGGCGATCGAAGACAAGTTCCAGGCCCCAGGAATACTTGAACACAATTATTCGGAGCTACCTACGAGATCGCACACTACTGTACGAAACAAGTAGCGGGATAAAGACGATGCAGATCACAGCTGGCGCAGCACAGGGCTCAATTCTCGGACCTGACCTATGGAACGCTGCCTACGACGATATACTGCGCATAGAAATGCCGGACAACACCTTTTTAACTGGTTTCGCAGATGATGTGGCGGCTGTCATCACCGCCAGAGACACAAATGGAGCACAACGCAAGATCAACCAAGTGATGATTCGAACACAGCATTGGCTAGCGTCTCAGGGACTGCAGCTAGCAACTGAGAAGATAGAAATAATGCTCATCACGAGACGACAAATACCACTGCAAGTTGAAATGCGCGTAAGTGATATTCTAATAACCACACAGACAGCAGTAAAATACCTAGGTATTAAAATTTACTCCAAGCTTACTTACGGAGCTCACATCCAGTATGCCACAGAAAAGGCGTCGAAAGCCACAGCAGCGCTAAGCAGGCTGATGGCCAACATCAAGGGGCCTCTACCCAGTAAACGGAAACTTTTGATGGGCGTATGTCACTCCATTTTGCTCTATGGCTGCGAAATATGGGCGGACGCACTATCCGCGGACAAACGCAAGCGCACAATGATGAGGGTGCAACGCACGGCAGCGCTACGAATTGCTAGCGCGTACCGCACAGTCTCCGCGGCGGCAATACTTGTCATAGCGGGAGTCATACCGATAGACCTGATGGCGAAAGAACGCAAGGAGCTGTATGAGCTCAAATGATCATCGGAGTACAACATACAAGTGGAAAAAGATTTTAGAGGACGCACAATAACAATCTGGCAAGACAGATGGCGAAACGACACAACAGGCAGGTGGACAGCACGACTGATTCCGCACCTATTAGAGTGGCTAGAGCGAAAACACGGCGAAGTGAATTATTATCTGACTCAGTTGCTAACGGGTCATGGATACTTCCGCCGATACCTCCACAGAATGGGGAAATGCAGAGACGCGCGCTGTATATATGGCGATACAGAAAACGATGACGTAGAACATACATTCTTTGAATGTGTGAAATGGCAGACACTGCGCTCAGAGTTGGTTAATGCCATTGGCGTCATTACTGCAGAAAATATTGTACGGAAAATGACAGAAAACGAAGATAAGTGGAACCTGATTGCTTTTTATGTAGAAAAAGTGCTAAGGCTGAAGAAAGTCGATCTTGATCGCGATACCACTAATCGCAGTGAGCCATAAACGCGCCGCATAGACAGGGGAGTTACCACACCCCTTTAGTGACACGTTGCTTCCGTTGCTGAAGCGTAACATGCAGATTGCATAAAGGCGAGGCCTGGACGCAGGCTACGTATGTAGAAGTCAGCTGCTGACGTATGAACGACACCTACTCTGAAGTAATGCCACCGCAGTTCCAGGGTAAGGTGTTTGACATTAGAGGGGGATTGTTTTTAGTGGCATCACCACTCGAACCGGTGATAACGTGTTACCGGGAAGTCCGAAGGGATTTTTCAACCTCCTCACGCCACAAAAACAAAAAAAAAACAAAAAAAAAATTATTATTATTATTATTATTATTATTATTATTATTATTATTATTATTATTATTATTATTATTATTATTATTATTATTATTATTATTATTATTATTATTATTATTATTATTATTATTATTATTATTATTATTATTATTATTATTATTATTATTATTATTATTATTATTATTATTATTATTATTATTATTATTATTATTATTATTATTATTATTATTATTATTATTATTATTATTATTATTATTATTATTATTATTATTATTATTATTATTATTATTATTATTATTATTATTATTATTATTATTATTATTATTATTATTATTATTATTATTATTATTATTATTATTATTATTATTATTATTATTATTATTATTATTATTATTATTATTATTATTATTATTATTATTATTATTATTATTATTATTATTATTATTATTATTATTATTATTATTATTATTATTATTATTATTATTATTATTATTATTATTATTATTATTATTATTATTATTATTATTATTATTATTATTATTATTATTATTATTATTATTATTATTATTATTATTATTATTATTATTATTATTATTATTATTATTATTATTATTATTATTATTATTATTATTATTATTATTATTATTATTATTATTATTATTATTATTATTATTATTATTATTATTATTATTATTATTATTATTATTATTATTATTATTATTATTATTATTATTATTATTATTATTATTATTATTATTATTATTATTATTATTATTATTATTATTATTATTATTATTATTATTATTATTATTATTATTATTATTATTATTATTATTATTATTATTATTATTATTATTATTATTATTATTATTATTATTATTATTATTATTATTATTATTATTATTATTATTATTATTATTATTATTATTATTATTATTATTATTATTATTATTATTATTATTATTATTATTATTATTATTATTATTATTATTATTATTATTATTATTATTATTATTATTATTATTATTATTATTATTATTATTATTATTATTATTATTATTATTATTATTATTATTATTATTATTATTATTATTATTATTATTATTATTATTATTATTATTATTATTATTATTATTATTATTATTATTATTATTATTATTATTATTATTATTATTATTATTATTATTATTATTATTATTATTATTATTATTATTATTATTATTATTATTATTATTATTATTATTATTATTATTATTATTATTATTATTATTATTATTATTATTATTATTATTATTATTATTATTATTATTATTATTATTATTATTATTATTATTATTATTATTATTATTATTATTATTATTATTATTATTATTATTATTATTATTATTATTATTATTATTATTATTATTATTATTATTATTATTATTATTATTATTATTATTATTATTATTATTATTATTATTATTATTATTATTATTATTATTATTATTATTATTATTATTATTATTATTATTATTATTATTATTATTATTATTATTATTATTATTATTATTATTATTATTATTATTATTATTATTATTATTATTATTATTATTATTATTATTATTATTATTATTATTATTATTATTATTATTATTATTATTATTATTATTATTATTATTATTATTATTATTATTATTATTATTATTATTATTATTATTATTATTATTATTATTATTATTATTATTATTATTATTATTATTATTATTATTATTATTATTATTATTATTATTATTATTATTATTATTATTATTATTATTATTATTATTATTATTATTATTATTATTATTATTATTATTATTATTATTATTATTATTATTATTATTATTATTATTATTATTATTATTATTATTATTATTATTATTATTATTATTATTATTATTATTATTATTATTATTATTATTATTATTATTATTATTATTATTATTATTATTATTATTATTATTATTATTATTATTATTATTATTATTATTATTATTATTATTATTATTATTATTATTATTATTATTATTATTATTATTATTATTATTATTATTATTATTATTATTATTATTATTTTTATGAAGTTTTTGGCCGTTTAATCGAATATATATATTTTCCTTATTGAGCTCCAGGCCACAAATTAAATTAAAAACAATTTTTAATTTTAATTTTTATTTGTCAATATTTCGATCTCAGCCTGAGATCATCATCAGGACTGGAAAAACAAACACAATGATTACATTTATATACATATATGTATTGATACATATGCTTAAATATAAACATAAACAGAGAAGCGAAACTTACACAAATTCCTTGTTTTAATCGACTGACTAGAAAATCAACAAAAAATATGGAACAGGTAACATTGGAAAAAATGAACAATGTAAACAAAATTTGGAGACATAAATACATATATAAGAAACATGAAAATGTAAACAATTGAAAATATACCGTAATGGTAAACAAAAATATACAGGAACAACAATACCTTGGAATAAGACGAACAGTAAGACATAAATATATACGTATACATATCGCTGCAGCTCTCCTTTGTTGTTGTTGCTTAAGCTTGGTTGAGAAACCAGTTTAGATGGGGATGCGCTCGAACAAACAAACATGCATTGTTATAATTGTTGTTGTCGAATGACCAAATTTCTATATACATGAGCGCAATTGTCAGTGTCGGACTTAAAGTTCATTCTCTTTGTACTAGGGGTGTTCAAAATGTGTAGCATTTCAAGGGTGTATCGCTTATGATAGTGTTTTTCATTGTCTAAAATTGCTACATTGTCAAAATCTGGATAATGTCCCGTACTGCCGCAATGGTATGACAAGGCTGTCTTGTTGTCCGAAGAATTATTCCTTAGTTTTATATTGGACTTGTGAGCGGAAATCCTTGTCTTTAATTTGGATTTTGTTGTCCCCACATATACCTTTTCGCATACGTGGGACCCGTCACCACTGCATGGAATTTCATACACAACGTTGGATTTCTCATATTTCGGGATTTTGTCCTTAGTATTACTGTATAAGAGTTTTAAGGAATTGTTGTATGTAAATGCGATATTATAATTTTCTTTGTCATATATACTGGACCTTTTTATTCTTTCCGATATCCCCGGGACATATGTCATTGCTTTATATATCTTTGGTTCTTTATTTAATCTCTCTAATTTATTTCCAACGTAGAAGAGGTTTATCATTTTATTTGTCAAGTAGGAAGGAAAATCGTTGTTTGTCAGAATTTTCTTAATTAAAGGGATATTTTTCTTGTGGTATATTTTGTCACTTATGGAGAGTACTCTAGTTATAAAATTTTTGGCAGTATTTATAATAATCTTCTTTTCATGCTTCGAATGATAATTTATTAGCCTCCCTGATGCAGTGGGCTTTTCGTGCCAGTCAAAGGTTATTTTGTTGTTTCTTCTAATTATTAGTGTGTCCAAATAAGGTAGTTTACCGTTGTTTTCTTTTTCTATTGTGAATTTTATTGATCTATTATAATTGTTAAGCATGTGTAGTATATTATCTGCATCTTCTGCTTTGATGATGGCAAATAGATCATCGACGTACTTTGTAAGTAGTCTCGGTTTCTGCGCAGATTGTCTTTCAAATTTGCTAAGTAGGTCTTCCATAAATATGTCAGCTATTATAGGGGACGCCGGCGAACCCATTGGCATTCCTGATCTCTGTTCATATATTTTGTTGTTGAATTTGAAATACGAGTTTTCTTTGATGCAGAATTTTAGAATTGTCAGGAATAATTCCTTTGTCATGGATGTATGTTTTTGGATTTCTTCCCATCTTGAGGATATAATCTCAATGGACAAATCAACTGGGACACTAGGGAACAACGAGACAACATCTAACGACACTAAAATTTCATCATCATATATATACGAGCCTCCAATCTTATTTTTGAAATCCAATGCATCTCTGACGTTATATTTGGAGGACTTGGTCAAATTTTTGAGTATATTTGTCAAGTATTTACATATATTATAGGACGGCGAATTGACGGACGAACATATAGGCCTAAGAGGGGTGGCTTCCTTGTGGATTTTTGGTAAACCATAAATTCTGGGTGGGTTGGCTGTTTTACATGTAAGACAGTTTTTTTCATTTAGATCAATCAATTTGCTTTTGAACATTCTTTCTACTAAATCGTTGTTTTTATCCTGTAGCTTATTGGTAGGGTCACGTTTTAACACTCTATATGTAGTTATATCGTTTACTAATCTTTCCATTTTTGCATCATACTCAGATTTGTCCATTAATACCGTTACATTCCCTTTGTCAGCATTTAAAACCAATAGCTGTTTATTATTCTTTAAGAATTTTTGTGTAGAATGAAGTGTCTGGATTATAAATTTATCTCTAGCGGAAGCCGTTGTTCTATTCAAGTGATCACGCATTATTGTAGTCAAGTTGTTTCTTTCTATTTCTTGTCTTTCTTTATCCTTAATTGTTTGTATACAATTTTCACCGTCCGCTATAAATTTAAATAGTGGAAAGTTTTTGTTCTCAGTTGGTAAAGCATGTTTTGGTCCAAGAGATAAGAGCCACTGAATGTCTGTTGGTATGTCAATATTTGTTTTGTTACAAAACCATTTTGGTACCACCCTAATGTTTAATAGCTGTTGGTGTTTGGCTCTCAGATTTTCGTACTTCCTCTTTTGTGTATTTTTAACTTTTGTCGCTAATTTGTTTGTTAATATTTTCTCACTCTCGAACAATGCATTTGAGTCATGTATGTCAATTTGTTGTTTTATCAATTTTTCCAGCATATTTACCTCTTTTTGTTTTTGTCTGTATATTTCATGCTTCATTTCGAGGATTAAATTTACCAATTTTGTTTGCAAGTTGTTGACGAATGTAGAAACCGGGGTTGAGAACTTTGCTGGTATTTTGTTGTTGCAGGTGTTGTTATTTATTGTCCGTATGATGTTTTTGGTGGCATTGCTAACGAAATTGGGAATTAAGCCACTTCTTTTGCATCTCTCCATATACCTTGTCGATTCAGCTAGTCTAGTAATTTGTTGCAAATTTCGTTGGTATTCCTTAATGTGTTTGGTTGTCCGTATATCATATTTGTTTTTGATGTTTGTGTAAATTCCAGAAACGTTGCTTTCTTCACGATGTGCTCTTCGTTTGTACATTTTTATGAAGTTTTTGGCCGTTTAATCGAATATATATATTTTCCTTATTGAGCTCCAGGCCACAAATTAAATTAAAAACAATTTTTAATTTTAATTTTTATTTGTCAATATTTCGATCTCAGCCTGAGATCATCATCAGGACTGGAAAAACAAACACAATGATTACATTTATATACATATATGTATTGATACATATGCTTAAATATAAACATAAACAGAGAAGCGAAACTTACACAAATTCCTTGTTTTAATCGACTGACTAGAAAATCAACAAAAAATATAGAACAGGTAACATTGGAAAAAATGAACAATGTAAACAAAATTTGGAGACATAAATACATATATAAGAAACATGAAAATGTAAACAATTGAAAATATACCGTAATGGTAAACAAAAATATACAGGAACAACAATACCTTGGAATAAGACGAACAGTAAGACATAAATATATACGTATACATATCGCTGCAGCTCTCCTTTGTTGTTGTTGCTTAAGCTTGGTTGAGAAACCAGTTTAGATGGGGATGCGCTCGAACAAACAAACATGCATTGTTATAATTGTTGTTGTCGAATGACCAAATTTCTATATACATGAGCGCAATTGTCAGTGTCGGACTTAAAGTTCATTCTCTTTGTACTAGGGGTGTTCAAAATGTGTAGCATTTCAAGGGTGTATCGCTTATGATAGTGTTTTTCATTGTCTAAAATTGCTACATTGTCAAAATCTGGATAATGTCCCGTACTGCCGCAATGGTATGACAAGGCTGTCTTGTTGTCCGAAGAATTATTCCTTAGTTTTATATTGGACTTGTGAGCGGAAATCCTTGTCTTTAATTTGGATTTTGTTGTCCCCACATATACCTTTTCGCATACGTGGGACCCGTCACCACTGCATGGAATTTCATACACAACGTTGGATTTCTCATATTTCGGGATTTTGTCCTTAGTATTACTGTATAAGAGTTTTAAGGGATTGTTGTATGTAAATGCGATATTATAATTTTCTTTGTCATATATACTGGACCTTTTTATTCTTTCCGATATCCCCGGGACATATGTCATTGCTTTATATATCTTTGGTTCTTTATTTAATCTCTCTAATTTATTTCCAACGTAGAAGAGGTTTATCATTTTATTTGTCAAGTAGGAAGGAAAATCGTTGTTTGTCAGAATTTTCTTAATTAAAGGGATATTTTTCTTGTGGTATATTTTGTCACTTATGGAGAGTACTCTAGTTATAAAATTTTTGGCAGTATTTATAATAATCTTCTTTTCATGCTTCGAATGATAATTTATTAGCCTCCCTGATGCAGTGGGCTTTTCGTGCCAGTCAAAGGTTATTTTGTTGTTTCTTCTAATTATTAGTGTGTCCAAATAAGGTAGTTTACCGTTGTTTTCTTTTTCTATTGTGAATTTTATTGATCTATTATAATTGTTAAGCATGTGTAGTATATTATCTGCATCTTCTGCTTTGATGATGGCAAATAGATCATCGACGTACTTTGTAAGTAGTCTCGGTTTCTGCGCAGATTGTCTTTCAAATTTGCTAAGTAGGTCTTCCATAAATATGTCAGCTATTATAGGGGACGCCGGCGAACCCATTGGCATTCCTGATCTCTGTTCATATATTTTGTTGTTGAATTTGAAATACGAGTTTTCTTTGATGCAGAATTTTAGAATTGTCAGGAATAATTCCTTTGTCATGGATGTATGTTTTTGGATTTCTTCCCATCTTGAGGATATAATCTCAATGGACAAATCAACTGGGACACTAGGGAACAACGAGACAACATCTAACGACACTAAAATTTCATCATCATATATATACGAGCCTCCAATCTTATTTTTGAAATCCAATGCATCTCTGACGTTATATTTGGAGGACTTGGTCAAATTTTTGAGTATATTTGTCAAGTATTTACATATATTATAGGACGGCGAATTGACGGACGAACATATAGGCCTAAGAGGGGTGGCTTCCTTGTGGATTTTTGGTAAACCATAAATTCTGGGTGGGTTGGCTGTTTT
>CAUIJX010000026.1:15000-20643 GCA_960531455.1 Urophora cardui
AATCTAAAGATGTTCAATCAACCCCAATTGACTTAATTAATTTTTATGTCTGAACATGATATTATATTGTAGTTTAATTGAAAATTTTCATAGTAAAGCCAAATCATAGTATTGATATTATAATATTTCTACCACATGTGTGTCTGAGGCATTACGCACGCTTATTATCGAAGGTGAGACTTGAAAAAGAGATTTGTTTTCAAATCGCGTCTGATTTTAAACCAAACCTTAATGTACATACATATGTAGGTACATGTATTCATACATACAAACATGAATATGTGCTGAATCTTTTCTGCACCTACTTCACGAATTATTAAATTAATATTGATTGATTACTTTGGATTATCTTGCCATTTACAAACACAAAGTGGAATATTAAACAGCAAGAAACCTGTTACTTTTGGAACTTTTAAAAGAAAACATACACTCAGAGAAAAAGCAATCTATATCAAGCCGAAAACGTTATGAAAGTCGGTTAAGCTTAAAATTGCTAAAATCAATTCTTATTTTTAGAACGGTTTTTTAGCATAAAAATCTTATATTAAGAATTTTCCGTTTTGAAATAAACTTATATAAGTTTATTTTCAGAATTGCCCATGATTGATTTGAGAATGTACAATCTTATTTGAATAATGTTCAACTTTGTTTTAACCCCCAACTGGCGTCATCCCAAAAAGTTACATTAATGGTGATGTTGCTCCCTGGGACCAATATAAATTACTACTTTTTTTGTCGTTAAAGAACCTAAAAATTGTTTATTTCTGAGTGTTAGTATAAATTTAATTGTTGTTAATACAATTCGCCGCTGTGGTGCAGTGGGTAGAGTGCTCGCCTGCTATACCAGAGGTCTCGGGTTCAAACCCCAGTCCGGACAAACACCAAACAAATTTTTCTAATTAGTAAAAATCCAATTATTGGGGTTTTTTAAGAGCAGCGGTCACCTCTCGGCAGTGGGCGGCATACCCTCCGAGTGTATTTCTGCCATGAAAAGCTTCTCACAAAAAATGCATTCGCCGTTCGGAGCCGGCATAAAACTGTAGGTCCACCCAATTAGTAGGAAACACAAAAAGGAGCACACCTCGAATTGGGAGAGAAGCTCCGCCATAAAACTCGTCAGAGTTATAATAGCGCCATTGTATTATATTATTATTATTATATTAATACAATTCGGATGTGTTTATTTCTTTTACACCTTTTGATTTTGAGTTATTTTTGAACTTTAGTGCAATAACGGGTTAAATAACTCTTATAAAAATGAAAACACTTTTTCTTAAAGTTAACATCTCTTTAACAAAATTAGTAAAAAGAAAAAAAAAACTAATAAGAATCTCAAAATAATACAAGGCATTATTTTGATATTTTTTGGGAACACTAGCACTCATACTAGTCCTTTTGGAAGCGTATTGACTGTTTTGCAAACACGCTTGAACAAGCCTAAAACAAACTGAATAATAAAATAAAACGTAAAGATTAATAGAGTAAAAATATTAGTTTTTAAATTTCATTCATTCAGTGATGGTAGATACTTTTTTGGAAATTCCCTACAGAGCAAGAAAAAAATCCCTACTTTTCCCTACGCTTGTTTCAAATTTTCCCTACGTAATTCCCTACACTTTTTTTTAGTTATTTCCATGCTAGAACAATGAAGAAACCGCACGGCAGTAGATGAACGTTTTTTCTTTTACTAAATAATGAAAATCGGCTGTTCTACTGCATACTGCATACACACTGGCTCTCAAAGAAATAAAAAAAAAATTACAATAAAATACTGATGATTTACTGTTTTGAACAATTATTATAATAAAAAAATATATGTATTAATGCGTTTTATGTAACATATATAACGCACGTTTTATGCAATAGGGATTTAACTCGAAATTTTCGATTTCTGGGGTTTTGCCATATATTTCAATAACTGGGTCATGCCTTTGAGTCTAGTCTTATAAAATACTCAAAACGATAAAAATGGCGGAAATAAAAGTGATTTTGTAGTTAGCCGTAGAAGGAAACTCTTTGAAATTATAAGAGCCTATACACACTTGCGACTCAATCGATTTAGTCGAATTGGGCTGTTGTATGCAAATCCAATTGTTTCAGTTGTTCGACTAATTGAATGTAGTGTGAATGCTTCCATACATTCCCATGCAAATCAAAGCCCGACTAAATCGATTGAGTCGCAAGTGTGTATAGGCTCTAAAAGTTTGTTTGCGTTTTCCCAAAAAAAATTTTTTTTAGTTAAATCCCTATTGAATAAAACGTGCGATATATAGGTAGGTAGACGTAGGCATATAAATATGTAAGGGAACGAAACATTTCATTGATACTGTCATAGGTACAGCATTTCTCTAAAAAAAAAATAAAAAAGTTATTGCGTCAAATACTTTGCTTTAGCCCATATGACTACGTTTTTTCTGGTATTCTACAAGGTTTTTTGTGTGAAGGAGATGGTCAAATACAGTTTTGCGTTGGTGTAAGCGAGCAAGCTATATTGAAAAAGCCAAACGAAATACCAACAAAATACCATCTAGTTGGTCGTAAGGGAAAAAAAATTCGGAGCTAAGAGCGTAGCCAGAGCAAAAAAAAACTTTTGCTCCGATGCCCTGATCAAAAGTATCGTGTATTAAGGCTGGTATCGACCTCTCAAGAGACAGCTCAAGAAATTTTTAGCTTTATTTCTTGAGTGAAAAATAGTAGTAGGCAAGAAATTTTGACGTTTATTATTCCACCGTGAATACCAAGTGAAACGCAGAGGATAATCAAAAACGTAAACAAAATAAACCATTTTGTAAACATGAGAAATTGATAAGTTCTTAAAAAACATTAAATAAAAGCTTTAAATATTTGTTTTCAATAGTTTTATTTTGTTGTTATTTGAGGAAATCATCGAAAGCGACGAGGATGACCTTATATTACTGCTAAACTGTGGTGTATTGATGGCCGGAATGGAAGTAGATTTAAGAAATTGATGTCAACTTCCGCTTTTTATATTACAAAAATTGTACACTATATTTTTTCCGATTAATTTTTCCATTTTCACCACCATTTTTATCAATATGTAACAAAAGCCAACAGACGTCAAAATTTCTTTAAGAAATAAATGCTCGATGATATATTTCTTGGCAAAACCTGTGTTGCTGTGTTCGCATTATGTTGAAAAATAGTGGTAAAAAAGTGTATTAAATTTCTTGAGAGGTCGATACTCGCTCAAGAAAGTTTCACAAGAAAAATTTCTTGAGGATTTCTTGTACGTCATTTTATATGGAACTTTTGCGTTTCTTGAGAGGTCGATACTAAGCTTTAGATAGTTCACTATACGGTATTCCCGCTCCAATTACGTCATTGAAGGGTTCGCGATTTAACTCATCTTCGCAGCATTTTCATTATTCAGATCGACAGTCAGTGTTGAAGTGAAAAAAAGTTGAATTGAAATTTTGATTTGACTTTGCCAAAAAATCCCTACATTTAGCTATTTTATAAAAATCTGTCCTTCTTTCCCTACGGTCACTTTTTTCCGACTAAAATCCCTACATGTAGGGAATTTTCCCTACGTATCACATCACTGCATTCATTTTATTCATTGCTCATAGAAGCAATGCAATGAAAAAGGTACACAAATGCAGATGTTGGTCCACTGGACCACGTAAAAATTTATAAAACGGAATAAATCGTTTTGCTGCGAAAAAAGTATGCACATGATGACTGTTTATGATTCGAAGAAAGAAGACTTTTCACTCAGCCACATTCAGAAAAATTTGAATTCGTGAGACTGGCTTCATTATTTTTAGTACGTCATCGACAAGAAAGAAAATTTCCAAGTATGCCAAAAATCCACTGATTGAACTATCATTCATACAATTAAATACGCGGCACTTAATTTTTCTTTATTTAAATTAGTTATCTAATATAAATAGCACATTTATCGCACGTAATCTTTAGTTTTTACATTATATAATATAATACACTGGAAAGTTTATAACTCTGACGAGTTTTATGGCAGAGCTTCTCTCCCAATTCGAGGTGTGCTCCTTTTGTTTTTCCTACTAATTGGGTGTACCTACAGTTTTATGCCGGCTCCGAACGGCGAATGCATTTTTTGTGAGAAGCTTTTTCATGGCAGAAATACGCCCGGAGGGTATGCCGCCCACTGCCGCGGCATGCCGAGAGGTGATCGCTGTTTCTAAAAACCCAATAAATGAGTTTTAATTAATTAGAAAAATGTTGATGGTGTTTTGCTTGGACTGGGGTTTGAACCCAAGACCTCGCCCGCGGGCGTTATTTCACTGCACCGCCGCACAATGGGAACGTTTCATACAAAAAACGGCCATAAATAGTAAAAATGGACCTAGAGTGCTCAAATTTTGAAAATAAGCTTTTTTTATGAATATTAGTACATGGTGTAAAAATGAACTTAATCTGATGACAAATTCTCCCACCCCCCATATAACGGGTGTCGCGAAAAACCATTAAATTGCATTTATTTTCGAAACTAATTAAGTTACAATGCTGAAATTCAGTATGCAAGCTTCTTTGATGAATAGTAGTACATGGTGTAAAAATGAACTTAATCTGATGACAAATTCTCCCACCCCCCATATAACGGGTGTCGCGAAAAACCATTTAAATGCATTAATTTTCGAAACTAATTAAGTTACAATGCTGAAATTCAGTATGCAAGCTTTTTTGATGAATATTAGTACATGGTGTAAAAATTAACTTAATCTGATGACAAATTCTCCCAAACTCCATATAACGGGTGCCGCGAAAAACCATTAAAATGCATTTATTTTCGAAACTAATTGAGTTGGAATTCTGAGGGGCAATTATATATATAGGTATAAGCATATATTTGTAACTATGTACTTCAAAAATATTTATTTAATTATCTACATATGTGACGTTTATGTATGCTTATTTAAAATCTGTACTCTTAGGGCTTGGATCCCCACGTAAACTCCCATTTATAAGGTAACGGCACAGGTGGGAGACGACATAGATAAATGCAAATATCAACAAGTTTATGCGCACCAAAGACTTTATACCATCTATGAATGATAGAAATTAAATTTTATCTGTTTAACTGAATAAGTTACAAATACTCAAATTTATCTTGTACATATGAACAATCCGTTGTATGGGAGCTATATTTTATACTGGATTTGGGCGATTCCGACAAATGATAAACTTTACATAAAAATACATAGTATTTCGGCAAAAAGTTATAACACTATTTCATGTTCATGGCTGGTATAAAAAGCAGCAAATGATAGTATGTATATCGCTATACTATCATACCTTAATAAGCTGATTTTACGAAAAAGCCCTTTAAGTTTTCGATCGCTATATACATATGTATGTACATCAATAGTACATATAGCACAGATAATTTTTTGATCTCAAACTCTAAATTTTCAATATATCAGACCGAAATTTCGTCATATAATGCACATACATATATGTACATACGCACACATGCATGCATACCCATCCTTACCTGAAAACTCGCGTTTTTGATTTATGATACTTTTGAAGTAAATAGGCTAAAAGTAAGTATATATGTAAATATTCTATATAAAATTGCATTAGTTAATATATTAGCGATTTTAAAGCATAAACATGTCAAAACTTCTCATCAATGCTTTT
>CAUIJX010000027.1:0-28729 GCA_960531455.1 Urophora cardui
TTCAAGTTTTAGCGTTACAACTAAATACCAAATCATTTTTATATACATATATAGATAAACGCCGCCATCATTAAAAAACTACGCCTTCATAATGCCATTAGCTGATTAAACCTAACAAAAAACCCTAGCGAACGCATAAAATGATGCATGAATGCATAAAATAAATTAATAGAGCGAGTTTTCAAAAAATGAATTTTCAAACGTATATCCGTCAACGTTTCCTATGTGGCGACCCCTCCGTCAAGTACCTGAGCTGTCAGTCACATTCGTCGACGTAGACGGATTGACGTGTGCTATGTGTCGGGGTTATAACTCCCGCTCCCTTAAAGTGCCCAAAATTTTTGATGTGTAAACATCTTTGCTATAGCTACGAGTAATTTTAAAAAACAGGTAAAGTTTACGCGTAAACACGTACACCGTAAATGACCTTTGTGTTAGTGCGCTGCCGTGTCCGTGTGAATCACTTAGCATTGTCAGTGGTAGGTACACATGTATTTAAAAATGCTTGCATTCATAACCGTGCAAATGCAAATATCAACATCAGCAACGAAGCGACAACTTCATTGATATCCAGATAATCCAGTAAAAAATTAGGACACGAACCAGACTGATTGATCGAAATTAACTAAAAATCCAACTTTGTATTTATATTTATGTTGCACTGCAAACAAAGCTATCGAATATTCATTGGAATATATGTATTTACATAGTATATGTTCATACATTTTTATACTCAGCTGTACTAGTACACAGAGTATTATAATTTTGATTTCATAACGGTGGATTGTAACATAATGAAATAATCGAGATAGATGTGGACTTATATATATCAAAATGATCAGGGTGAAAAGAGAAATCGATTGAGCATCCAACCTCACAAAAGAGGAAGAGATGAATATTGCGTTATAGGACTCAACAAACAAAACAACAAACAAAATCGGTTTAAAAATTTTAATAAATTTTTGATATTTGATTTTGACAGACTGCAGAAATGAAATTTTTTCTGGTAAAAGGAACCTTTAAATAACTTAAATGCCCGTTTTTGGGTATTTAACTTTAAAGGAACTTTTATCTTCAAAAATACTTTATGAAATCGATCAGCAAATTGAAGGCTCCTTTAGAATTTAAAGGAACTTTTAATTTGATTATGAAATCGGCCCTAAATGCAACAGAAAAATTAATTTTTTAAATTTTTAATTTTAATTTAATTTCCTTCGACTATTAGATACCTAAGAGAGCTATGATCTTTAAATTTGGTATGTGGGTCGCCTGTAGGTATGCACGCAAGTCGAGGTGAGAAAAAAACTCTCGAAAATTATTAAACGATAACTATAGAAAATTTAGACACCTCATTTTTCCATCGAGTAAAATGTTTTAGATTAGCACACAGCCTTAGAAATCAATTCCGCGCTTTTGGTGTTTTTCGCTCACAGTGAGATTAGTTTTTGTCAGAAATGTGCCGGAATGAACCATTCCTTTAACCAAACTACAAAAATTCGATGGTCTTATTTAATTATATCTGTGATGCAGGGTGGATTCTCCATATCATTCATTGCAACCGCAATAATCTTTTATCTCAAAGTATGACAAAAAAATTTAATTATAATAATTCATCTCACTTGTTGGCCTTTTTAAGGTAGGGCATTCTAATTTTAAGGTAGGGCATTGCCCCCCAATGCCCCCTTCCCTAGCTACGGGCCTGTACTAGTATTTTTCTGACCCATACAAACTGGTATTTAACTGGTATGAGCTTATGCAGAGGAAGACAATTGCCATTTCGTAGGACATTAACACACGAAAAATACCAGATGTTTACATGGGAAATTTACAGTCGGGCAAGTAGTTGACTGTACCCTGCAAACTGGTATAATTCTAGTTTGCAACTGGTTACTTTCGCTGCAGGGTATGTACATACATACATGCATACATCATATTTATGGTCTAACTAGCTGACCCGGCAAACTTCGTTCTGTCCAAAATAGATTTTTTATTAAATTCATTTCAAAAATTGTTATTACACCGGTACACCGGTGCAATGCCCCATTTTTCGATAAATCTTTTTTTTTTTTGGGTGAACATGGTATTGATATCGTATATCTGCATAGTGATTTCTATGTACATGCCATGAACGCTTTTAACGATATTTAACCTTAAAAATTAAGAATGCATGGGAGGTGCCACGCCCCCTTTTCCCAAAACTACTGTTTTTTTCATAAGCACGCTATTGATATCGTTAATCTCATGATCAATTTTGAGGTCCCATCCTTAAACGCTTTTATAGATATTCAGCTTGAAAAATTAAGTTTGTATGGGAGGTGCCACGCCCCCTTTTCCGATAACCTACACTTTTATGCGCAAAAATTGTTTTGATATCATATAGCTCTGTACCAATTTCCAGGTCCCTGACTTAAATCCTTTTAAAAATATTCAGCTTAAAAAATTAAGTGTTGTTGGGAAGTGCCACGCCCCCTTTTCGTATAACTCCTATTATTTTGCGTTAATATGGAATTGTTATCGTTTATTTCCACACCAATTTCCAAGCCCCTAGCGTAAATAATTTTAGATATATTCAGCATGAAAAATTAAGTTTGTATTTGAGGTGACACGCCCCTTTTTCCGATAATCCCCACTTTTATGCGTGGGAATGGTTTTGATATCATTTAGCTCTATACCAATTTTCAGCTCCCTACCTTGAACTGTTTTAGAGATAATCAGCTTTAAAAATTAAGGTTGTATGGGAGATGCCACGCCCCCTTTTCTGATAACCCCCACTTTTCTGAGTGAGAAGGGTTTTGATATCACCTACCTCTATACCAATTTTCAGCTCCCTACCTTAAACTGTTTTAGAGATAATTAGCTTTAAAAATTAGGGTTGTATGGGAGGTGCCACGCCCCCTTTTCTAATAACCCCCACTTTTCTGAGTGAGAAGGGGTTTGATATCACCTACCTCTATACCAATTTTCAGCTCCCTACCTTGAACTGTTTTAGAGATAATCAGCTTTAAAAATTAAGGTTGTATGGGAGGTGCCACGCCCCCTTTTCTGATAACCCCCACTTTCCTGAGTGAGAAGGGTTTTGATATCACCTACCTCTATACCAATTTTCAGCTCCCTACCTTAAACTGTTTTAGAGATAATTAGCTTTAAAAATTAAGGTTGTATGGGAGGTGCCACGCCCCCTTTTCTGATAACCCCACTTTTCTGAGTGAGAAGGGGTTTGATATCACCTACCTCTATACCAATTTTCAGCTCCCTACCTTGAATTGTTTTAGAGATAATCAGCTTTAAAAATTAAGGTTGTATGGGAAGTGCCACGCCCCCTTTTATGACAACCCCTACTTTTCTGAGTGAGAAGGGTTTTGATATCACCTACCTCTATACCAATTTTCAGTTCCCTACCTTGAACTGTTTTAGAGATAATCAGCTTTAAAAATTAAGGTTGTATGGGAAGTGCCACGCCCCCTTTTCTGACAACCCCTACTTTTCTGAGTGAGAAGGGTTTTGATATCACCTACCTCTATACCAATTTTCAGCTCCCTACCTTGAACTGTTTTAGAGATAATCAGCTTTAAAAATTAAGGTTGTATGGGAGGTGCCACGTCCCCCTAACATTTTTTAATTTTTTCTTCGACTAAACCTTCGCGGGGTAACAACAAATAAACCCCCCTAAGGAAGTATTTGATTTGATTCAGCCGTTTTCAAGTTTTAGCGTTACAATTAAATACCAAATCATTTTTATATATATAGATAAACGCCGCCATCATTAAAAAACTACGCCTTCATAATGCCATTAGCTGATTAAACCTCACAAAAAACCCTTGCGAACGCATAAAATGATAAACTCAATGAGCGCTCATGCATGAACGCATAAAATAAATTGATAGAGCGAGTTTTCAAAAAATGAATTTTCAAACGTATATCCGTCAACGTTTCCTATGTGGCGACCCCTCCGTCAAGTACCTGAGCTGTCAGTCACATTCGTCGACGTAGACGGATTGACGTGTGCTATGTGTCGGGGTTATAACTCCCGCTCCCTTAAAGTGCCCAAAATTTTTGATGTGTAAACATCTTTGCTGTAGCTACGAGTAATTTTAAAAAACAGGTAAAGTTTACGCGTAAACACGTACACCGTAAATGACCTTTGTGTTAGTGCGCTGCCGTGTCCGTGTGAATCACTCGGCATTGTCAGTGGTAGGTACACATGTATTTAAAAATACTTGCATTCATAACCGTGCAAATGCAAATATCAACAACAGCAACGAAGCGACAACTTCATTGATATCCAGATAATCCAGTAAAAAATTAGGACACGAACCAGACTGATTGATCGAAATTAACTAAAAATCCAACTTTGTATTTATATTTATGTTGCACTGCAAACAAAGCTATCGAATATTCATTGGAATATATGTATTTACATAGTATATGTTCATACATTTTTATACTCAGCTGTACTAGTACACAGAGTATTATAATTTTGATTTCATAACGGTGGATTGTAACATAATGAAATAATCGAGATAGATGTGGACTTATATATATCAAAATGATCAGGGTGAAAAGAGAAATCGATTGAGCCATGTCCGTCCGTCCGTCCGTCCGTACGCACTCTAACTCGCGTAAAAATTTAGATATTTTGATGAAATTTGAAATGCAAGTTGGTATCGAGACTGGGACGGTTGGTATTGAAAATGGGCGAAATCGGAAAATGACCACGCCCACTTTTCCTATATAGAAAAAATCGGAAATTTGGTATCTCAGCCACTAATATAGCTAGAGTGATGAAATTTTACCCACGTGTTGGGCTCAGGCCCCTAAGAAGAAATTTTATGAAGTTTTGGAAAATGGGCGGTGCCACGCCCACTTATTAAGGGGCAAATATTGAAAGTTTTATATGTCATAACTCAGAAACCGTTGAAGATATATCGATGAAATTTGGTATGCGTAATTTGCTTACTTAGACAAATGTTTTGGCGAAAAATTATCAAAATCGGTTGACGACCACGCCCACTTTTATATATGGGTATTATAAAGTGACCTAATAAAATAATTTTAAGCGATATCTCTGTGAAATATAAAGATAATTCATTGAAATTTTGTGACATGAGTTTTACAATAGACCGGAAACAAAAAATAAAAAAAATTTTGGAAAATGGGCGTGGCACCGCCTCTTTTTATACAAAGGAATCTACGTGCCTATTACTCGACAAATAATTGAGATATTATGACGAAACGTGGTTTATACACTTTTATAACATGTGCTAATAGACACGCAAAAATGTATTGAAATCGGTTTATGATCACGCCTACTTTTTAACAAAGATATTTCTGGAACACCTTTTTGGAATTTGTAACGTGAAGTCTTTGTAACTAAAAGTCATAGAGGGATGCAATTTTGCACTAACAATAATATTTATATGCTTATTTGGATGATTGATACAAATTTGGAAAATGGGCGTGGCTGCGCCTATTTATGCGGCACTCGTTTCATATAAAATACACCCTATATCGAACAAACGCAAACAAATAATGAAAGCATACAGCTGAGTATCTAATGTTCGATTCCACTCGAACTTAGGCTTCCTTACTTGTTAATTAATAAAATTAATATTCATATATCTAGCTGCACTGGCTCCAGGTCAAAAGTAAAACGCAATTAATTTTGCAGATTGCCGATATATTTCGGTTGCTGAACTGTAACCCTCTTCAGGACAAGACTATTGACAAAAATAATAACAATTATAAAAACATATTTTTTACAAAAATACAACATCATTTTATTTAATTATTTATTTATTTGTTACGACTTATTTAGCCTAGATCGAGAATACAATTCATATATATATATATATATATATATATTTAAATATGATACATTGACATGCCTTCCCGTCATTTGGGACGGGTGTTGCTGTCCTTAACAAGACATTTCCATTTCCTGCCGTCATAAGGGACGAATCTTTTATCGTTCGCAAGAGAACGTCTCCTGTATTTATTCGTCAGAAGGCACGTGCATTCGACGTTCATGAGGGAACTTCATTTCTCCATACAGGCTTTCACTCCACCACGAGCCGTCACCCGGCCGACACGAAAAGATAGAGGAAAAGAAAGAAGAAAAGAAAGGAATATCACTGAATTAGTTATCGAATTGGTAATGATTTGCAATATATCGAGCCGTATGCGCCGGAAAGATGTAAAGGCCAAATTCAAAAATGTTCACGAGAAGGTTTTTTAAAAATTTTTTTACTTTCATTTCTTTATTTCGATTTCTTTTTTTTTTTGCTTTTCGACAATTTTTAATCAACTTTAACCACCAAAAATATAAAACTATACTTTTCTAAAACGAAATTTAACGCTGATCAAGAATAGCATATCCATTTTTTTTTTTGTGGCAGACCCTGTTTCTGAGATATCGGTAAAAATGTAGAAAAACCCGTATATACAAGACATTGCATGACATACATACATAAGTGCATAAAAAATTGTATTAGCCACCGTAGCGATTTGACATCTAATAAGAACTGGTAAAGAGAATCCCAACAAACATTTTTTGCCTTTGCACTTAAAATTGGTCAAGTAGTTTGGTTACAATGGCAAAAAGAAAGAAAAAATCTAAGTTTGTATAAGGAATTTCAGATCCGACTCCTATCTATCCCATAAAGAATTTAAATGTGAACATTTTGAGACTACTTTTGCAATAATGGGATGTATCAGTATTTATATTTACCTATTTTTATTGAGAGTTCTTAACCAAGCATATTCCGTTTCCTTATAAAACTTTATTAAGGAATAACATTTAACATTATTTCTTTCCATTTATTACGTGTTTTGAAGTGCACATTGTCTCTCAAAACAGTGATCAATATGATAAAGAATTAATTGAATAAAAAAATTAATGGATTTCGCGATTTTAAGGAGAGGATAAATAATGAGGGATGTAAGTAATTTTGGATATTCTTTTGTAATTTTCTGGATTTGTCTCCCATCATGTCCTTGTTCCAAGATTCTTGATATCGCCTTTTAAAAACTATTAAGTTCTGATGAGATCTCTCGCCATGTTCATCACTTTCAGCATCTACGTTTGAAGGGAAATTATCGAGATTCAAGAAATTAATTTTGGAGAAATTTTAGAAATGCACAACCACTTTGCTTAAAACTGCTCTAAGCAGTAACAAAAGGGACCCTAACTATCGTGAAATCGTTAGAACTTTATTCCAAAATTATGGAGCAATAAAGTGCAATATGCCGCTCAAGAAAACTATATTGGTGTTCGATATGTAATAAAATACAAAGTAGAAGTCTTCAAAGTGATAAAACCCTTAGTTAAATTCCAACAAAACCCCGTTAAATTTGTTTATTTGTCACTAGTCTTCAATAATTTGAAAATCAAAAAAGATGTAAAAGCCACTTCGTACTCACAAAAAAAGTAAACAAACTGAACTTATGTACTTACATCAAAATTGCTTTTCATAACGGTACATTTTTCAGACATAAAATTTCTGGAGAAGGTGTGGGTGATGACAAGTAAGCCATTTCTACAAAAAAGTGAAAATCGGAAATCATGGCCTTTACATCTTTCCGGCGCATACGGCTAGATATGGTTAGTAATTTCTTGAACTGATCTATATTAGTACAGGTTTTTATATTTCTTGGTAATTCATTATACCCTCTTATCCCTTCATAATATATACTTTCTTTTTATCGAATTCTCTTCGTACAGCTGGTAAGTGAAAATCGTACCTTTTTCTTGTTTCATAGGTGTGAACCTCATTGTTGTAAATCAGACGATCATTTAAATAAGTCGGCAGATTTCCTAGCTTTATATTATGTATAAATTTAAGGGTGTAGTATTTTATCATTTGCTTAACGCTGATCCAGTTCAAAGTATCCAGTAGCTCCTGAATTGGAGTGTCATATCTCTTCTTCATTATGAATCGCATTACTTTGTTCTGCTTTTTCTGAAGTTTTGAGATCTGCGAGTCTGCTAGCATAAATAATACAGTGGGGCAGTACGTAAGGTGTGGCATGACAATGGATTTATAAACTATTGTTTTATAGTATTTACTGATATGCTTGCATGCTCTGAACATAAATCCAACATTTTTAGATAATTTCCCTTCTATATACTTTAGATGCTCATCGAAGTTTAGCTCATCATCTATTATAACCCCTAAATATTTATATTTATTTATTCTCTCTATAGGTTATTCGATATTTCCAATGAAACATTACTAACATCAGTTGATTTTTTGCTCATTATCATCCACTTTGTTTTTTATACTCAGCTGTACTAGTACACAGAGTATTATAGTTTTAATCACATAACGGTGGATTGTAACACCATAAAATAATCGAGATAGATATTGACTTATATATATCAAATTGATCAGGGTGAAAAAAGAAATCGATTGAGCCATGTCCGTCCGTCTGTCCGTCCGTCTGTCTGTCTGTACGCACGATAACTCGCGCAAAAATTGAAATATTTTGATGAAATTTGGAATGCAAGTTGGTATCAAGACTGGAACGGATGGTATTGAAAATGGGCGAAATCGGACCATGACCACGCCCACTTCCCCTATATAGTAAAAATCGGAAATTTTGTATCTCAGTCACTAATAGAGCTAGAGTGATAAAATTTCACCCACGTGTGGAGCTCAGGCCCTTATGAAGAAATTTGGTGAGATTTTGAAAAATGGGCGGTGCCACGCCCACTTATTAAGGGCCAAACATTGAAAGTTTTATATGTCATAACTCAGAAACTGTTGAAGATATATCAATGAAATTTGGTAGGCATGATATACTTACTTAGGCAAATGTTTGGACGAAAAATTGCCAAAATCGGTTAACGACCACGCCCACTTTTATATACGGGTATTATAAAGTGGCCTAATAAAAACATTTTAATCATCATAAAATCATTTAATCATATCATTATAATTTTATGGCAGGAGTCCAACTGCGGATATAAAATGAAAAGCATAAAAAATTTAGAAAATGGGCGTGGCACCGCCCCTTTTTAGAAGCAGGAATATACGAGATTTCTGAGCCCATAACTCGACAAATAATTTAAATATAAGGACAAAACTTGGTGTGTGCACTTTTATTAGTTGTGGTAATACATGTTCAAAATTTTAGCGAAATCGGTTGGCGACCACGCCCACTTTTATATATGGGAACTATAAAGGGGCCTAATAAAAATAATTTAAGCGATATCTTTGTCAAATATAAAGACAATTCATTCAAATTTTGTGGCATGAATTCCACAATAGACCGGAAACAAAAAATAGAAAAATTTGGAAAATGGGCGTGGCACCGCCTCTTTTTAGACAAAGGAATATACGAAATTTCGGAGCCCATAACTCGACAAATAATTGCGACTTGTGCTAATAGACACGCAAAAAATTATTCAAATCGGTTTATGACCACGCCTACTTTTTAACAAAGATATTTCTGGAACACCCTTTGGGAATTTGTAACGTGACATCTTTGTAATTAGAAGTCATAAAAGAATGAAATTTTGCACAAAGAATAATATTCATATGTTTAGTTGGATGACTGATAAAAATGTTGAAAATGGGCGTGGCTACGCCTACTTTATGCAGCACTCGCTTTATATAAAATACACCGTGTTTTCATCAAACGGAAACAAACAATGAAAGCATACAGCTGAGTATCTAATGTTCGATTTCGATTCCACTCGAACTTAGGCTTCCTTACTTGTTCTATATTAATTTTAAGTTTGTTGCGGCATAGCCACTTATAAATCGACTATAAGTCTTCTTGAATTTTTGATATCGCTTCGTCTAGAGATGAGCTGCTTACTGTCAACAATGCATCATCCGCAAATAGCCTTATTTTACAATGCTCAAGACAACTTTTTATATCATTTATATATATGATAAACAGAAGAGCTGCTAAGACTGATCCTTGAGGTAGGCCTATTTCGACGTTTATTTCTGGTGATAATGCATTCCCTATTATTGTTCTCTGTTTCCTTTCGCTAACGTAGCTCTTAAACCATTTCAATGCCAGTTCTCCTACCCAACTTTATCAATAGGATGTCCCTGTCTACAGTCTAAAAGGCTCTTTTCAGATCCAGAAAAACTGCTATTGTTAATAGTTTTTTAGACTTGCTCTCCTTCCACTCTGCTATTACTAGGTTAAGTGCTGTTTCACAAGAGTGTCGTCAGGACGAATCATCAACTTTAATTCAAAGCACGCCCCCTTTTTCGATAACCTCCTTTTATAAGTGGGAATGGTTTTGATATCATTTAGCTCTATACCAATTTTCAGCTCCCTACCTTCAACTCCTTTAAGATAATCAGCTTGAAAAATTAAGTGTGTCTGGGAGGTGACACGCCCCCTTTTTCGATAACCCCCACTTTTATGCGTGAGAGTGGTTTTAATACAGATATCCCCAAAACTCTAACCGCAGCAGTGTTAGTAACTGCAGCAGTTTTAGTGAAAAACGACTACACCTTTTCCAGATTGAAATCAGAAAACGCCAATTGAATTTCAGAATAGGTAATTGGATTTCAGAATTTGTCATTTGGATTTAAGAATAGTTATCTGGATTTCAGAACCTCTTAATTGGATTTCAGAATAGGCAATTGGATTTCAGAGAACATAAATTGGATTTCAGAATAGGTAGTTGGATTTCAGAATGTGTGAATTGGATTTCAGAAATAGACAATTTGATTTCGGAAGGCGTCAATTGGATTTCAGATATCATTAACTTTATTTCGTAAAGTTGGAAAATAATTTGTAAGTTCAATTCAGGTTATAAATTCATATACTTAAGTTATGTGCTACAGATACAATTCAAAATAAGACATATGTAAATAATCACGTATTTACATGGCAAAAACAGTTCGAAAAGCATTTTCCGAAATCCTCTTGACGATTTCTGAAATCCAATTCAAAAATTCTGAATTCCAATTGAATATTCTGAATTCCAATTTTAGTATTCTGAAATCCAATTCACACAATCTGAAATCCAACAACCATTTCTGAAATCCAAATGACAATTTCTGAAATCCAATTATCAATTCTGAAATTCAATTAACGTTTTCTGAAATACAATTGGAGTTTTCTGATTTCAATCTGGAAAAGGTGTAGTAGAGTGCCCACCTGCTACCGTCGCATCGTTCAGTAGTTTGCGGGCAAGCAAAAAGACAACAACGTACACCATTGTTGAACGAACCAGCAAAACGGAGCTGCTCGGCTACACATACGAGTCGTGTGTGCGCTGCTAGCAAGCAATTGCGACGCCTACAACCAATTAGTCTGCGCTTGAATTTCATGCCTGTGTGTCCCTTCTTGTGAACCCCTCTAATGAGCCTCAATGCATTATTTGCTTTAAAATTTTTAGTTCAATAAAATCATACAATTTTAAACGCCACTATGGCATTCACCAAAGCGAAATTCTTGCAGTGCTCTGCTTATACGCGCACACTAATGCAAAAATAGGTTGCGCTTGTATTAGTAGCGCAGTCGGCAGTGTGCACCACTGACGTACACGCATACATTTTTCGCTTTTATGCGCTGCTATACCACGTCGTACAATGGAATACGAAAAATACTTTATGATGCCCAATGCTTGCACGATGTGGTATAAAATCGCATGAAAACGAAGTATGTGTGTACGTTGTTATCTTTTTGCTTGCCCGTAAGCTACTGAACCGTCCCACGGTAGCAGATATCACCTAACTTTTGCGCTCTTACTGCGACAAAACGGGAGAGTATAACAATCTGTGTGAGTTGAGCGTTCCACCTCAGTGCAATGAAACGACGACCCCTGTTTTAATATCATTTAGCTCTATAGCAATTTTCAGGATCCTGCCATTTATTCTTTCTGATATATTCAGCTTCCAACACTAAGTATGTATGTGAGGTGCCACGCTCTCTTTTCGTATCACTCTTATTATTTTGCGTTAATATGGAATTGTTATCGTTTATCTCCACACCAATT
Organism: Urophora cardui; assembly: GCA_960531455.1. NCBI lineage: Eukaryota > Metazoa > Arthropoda > Insecta > Diptera > Tephritidae > Urophora > Urophora cardui. Next base: position 11,972 of record CAUIJX010000027.1, read on the forward strand.
TCCAAGTTCCTACCTTAAACAATTTTAGAGATATTCAGCATAAAAAATTTAGTTTGTATGGGAGGTGCCACGCCCCCTTTTCGTATAACTCCTATTATTTTGCGTGAATATAGAGTTGTTATCGTTTATCTCCACACCAATTTCCAAGTCCCTACCTTAAATAATTTTAGAGATATCTATATATATAAAAATGGTGTAAAAAATGTTACTAACCTCATCAGATGAGAACGGCTGGGCCGATTTCTGTAAAATTTTTTGTCAGTTGTTCGTATTCTCGAGGAGATGGTTCGTACGGAAGAAAATTTTGGGAAATCCCTCCGGAAAAGTCCGAAAATTGGAAAAATCGGTGTGTATGTGTGTATGTGTGCATCTGTGGATGTGTGTCCTTTACAAACTCCCAAAGTAACCAGCCGTTCTTTATGAAATTTTCACAGTATATTCATGTGGTGTTAGTGCACATAGTAGTGTATAGAGAATTTCTAAAAAGAGGAAGCTTCTCGGAATACAGGCCTAAATGAGGACCCAGATCGATCCAGCAAGTCTTCGAGCAATATTGGTATCAAATGAAAGGTGCTGAACAGGCCTTCAACATAAAGTTATTGTCATTGCGATACCTAGGCCGGGTTCCCAGATATGGGTTAAAACGTGGGACCGAGTGACCATGGAAAGTTTCTGAGCGATATTGGTATCAAATGAAAGCTGTTGAGGAGGACTTCAACAAAGAGCTTTTTAAATAGTGATGCCTAGGCCGGGTTCCAAGATTTGGGTCAAAGCGTGAACTCCTGAATGTTTTCGAACGATATTGGTAGCAAATGAAAGCGTTAAGCAGGCTTCCACATACAGCTATTTTCATTGTGATATCTAAGGCTGTTTCCCAGAGATGGCTAAAGTAGTGGGCCCGGATGTTGATGGAAGGTCCCGGTAGGTAGCTATAGGGATAGGGGTAGGGATAGGGATAGGGATAGGGATAGGGATAGGGATAGGGATAGGGATATGGATAAAGATAGGGATAAGGATAGGGATAGGGATAGTGATAGTGATAGTGATAGGGATAGGGATAGGGATAGGGATAGGGATAGGGATAGGGATATGGATAGGGATAGGGATAGGGATAGGGATAGGGATAGGGATAGGGATAGGGATAGGGATAGGGATAGGGATAGGGATAGGGATAGGGATAGGGATAGGGATAGGGATAGGGATAGGGATAGGGATAGGGATAGGGATAGGGATAGGGATAGGGATAGGGATAGGGATAGGGATAGGGATAGGGATAGGGATAGGGATAGGGATAGGGATAGGGATAGGGATAGGGATAGGGATAGGGATAGGGATAGGGATAGGGATAGGGATAGGGATAGGGATAGGGATAGGGATAGGGATAGGGATAGGGATAGGGATAGGGATAGGGATAGGGATAGGGATAGGGATAGGGATAGGGATAGGGATAGGGATAGGGATAGGGATAGGGATAGGGATAGGGATAGGGATAGGGATAGGGATAGGGATAGGGATAGGGATAGGGATAGGGATAGGGATAGGGATAGGGATAGGGATAAAGATTGAGATTGAGATTAAGATTGAGATTGAGACTGAAATAGAGATAGGGATTGGATAGAGATAGGGATCGGGGGAAGTAGGTTTGTCGCGGCGAATATAACTATAACTTTTATTCAGAGAATAGACAATTTTTCATTATTCGCAGTCATTAAGATGGACTCTAAGGTAGTGGTTAGCAATACGGTAATCAAAGACTTTTCTTTAGGCTTCATAGGAATAAATTTTAGCAGAACAACGTCTGCCGGGTCAGCTAGTTCAGTATAAAAAATTAAGTTTGTATGGAAGCTGCCACGCTCTCTTTTCTTATAACCCCCACTTTTCTACAGAGAGTTCTTTTCATTGTGATGCCTAAACATCCTCCCCAGATATGGGCTAAATTGTGGACCCGGATAACTCCGGAATATTTTTTAACGATATTGGTATGAAGTTAAAGGTATTGAGCAGGGCTTTAACACAGACCTATGTTCATTGTGATTTCCATGACGGGTCTTCTTATATGGGTCAAAACGTGGATCTGGATGACCCCGGAATGAAAGGTCTTGATCTGAACTTCAACATAGAGCTATTTTAATAGTGATTCCCAGGCCGGGTCCCCTGATATGGGTCAAAATGCGGAACTGGAAGTTTTTGTGAGATATTGGTATCAAATGATATGTAGATGTTGCGAATGGCTTTAACATAGAGATATTTTCATTGTGGTGCCTTGACCGGGTCACTAAGTGGACCCAGACAACCGCGGAAGGACTTAACTTAACTTGACTTGACTTGACTTGACTTGACTTGAATTGACTTATCTTAGATTAACTATTATTCGTCATTGCGAAGCAACGGGTATTTATTTATTTATTTAGTCTGTATTAGATCGAATATTTGGTACGCAATATTCCCATTTTAACACAATCGTGCAATTTTCCGAGGTATTTAAATTGTTAAGTTTAATGAAAAACACGCGATACGCGGTGCTTTTATTAACTTCAAAGATGAGTTCATCTGCTTAGAGTTTAACCTTGACTAACTTTATTGACAAAAAATGCATAATTTTTTACATGAGTATATAAGGTAATGATAATGAGCGATATTGGTAGCAAATAAAACGTCTTGATGATTACTTCAACATAGAACTGTTATAATTGTGATGCATAGGCCGGGTCTCCAGATATGGGTCACAACGTGGACCCGGATGGCCCCGGAAAATTTCTCAGCTATATTGGTATCAAATGAAGGGTGTTGAGCAGGGATTTTACCAGGATATTTCTCAGGGAAAAGGTGTTGAGCAGGACTCTTATGTAGAGGCGCACCCATTATGATTTCTTGGTCAAGTCTCAATATACCGTAACCATTATTATTCCTAGTTCAAGTCCCCAGTCAATAAGTGACCCGGATGACCCCGGGGTGCTGCTGAGCAATACTGATATAAAATGAAAGGTGTTTACGAGGGCTGCTTTATAGAGATATTTTCATAGTGATTCTTAGGCCTGGTACCCAATTGTGGGTAAAAGAGAAGACCCGGATGCCACGGAATGTTTTTAAGCAACGATGGTATCAAATGAGAAGTGGAATACAGGGATATGTTATGCTAAACCCGGTTCCCTAGGGAAAGGGAAAGGGAAGAATAATGTGAATGGGAAGGGCAAAGGCAAAGGGACGGAAAAGGAGAGGGAGAATATAATGAAAATGGAATGAAGAGGATGGGGAGAGAGACAGTAAGTCAGGAAATTAGAGAAGGAATAAGAGGGAGCCGCTGTGGTGCAGTGGGTAGAGTGCTCGCCTGCTATACCAGAGGTCTAGGGTTCAAATCCCAGTCCGGCAAAAACACCAAAAAAATTGGGTTTTTAGAAAGAGCGGTCACCTCTCGGCAGTGGGTGGCATACCCTCTGAGTGTATTTCTGCCATGAAAGAGCTTCTCACAAAAAAAGAAAACGGAAGTGAAAGGAAAGATAAATGGAAAGGGGAAGAGAAAAGAAATTGTAGAGGGAAAGGAAGTTGGAGACTAATTCGAAGAAAAATGGGATAAGAACTTCTGAAAATATCAATTTTTCCCTCAGTTTTTTAAACGTATCTGAGTGTTGCAGAGCTGTGCAGCCTGAGGTAATTTCGGTTTCTAGATACTTCCAACTTATTTTAAATTGTGCCGTTTTTCGTTTCAAGTGCCTATAACAGGAAGTGGGCCGAAGCAAAGCTTGGCCGGGTACAGCTAGTCTTGTATATTTTAAAATTGACATCGCGTAATTGGAAAAATTTTTTGCTGTTCTATGTGTAAAGGTCGATCGTGTTAATTTTACATGAATCTTGTTGATGTTTTTTTTGTGGGTGTATATATATTAGAGTGGCCCTTACGCTTATGGAATTTTTTTTTTTTTTTTACTTTTTTGAGACGTTGTTACCCCCTGAACTGGTTTCATGTACGAAGAAAATATTCCCCTTTTAATATTTGCTCGATTGGTCACCGTTAACCGTTGCCACAATGTGTTGAAATAATGAACCAAGGGTTTTATGGTTCTGGGGACGTTTATATTGGACGAATTCTCTTCTATTTTTGAATTTTAGTGGATTACAAGGTGGTTATTTATTAATAATATAATACAATGGCGCTATTATAACTCTGACGAGTTTTATGGCCGAGCTTCTCTCCCAATTCGAGGTGTGCTCCTTTTTGTTTTTCCTACTTATTGGGTGGACCTACAGTTTTATGCCGGCTCCGAACGGTGAATGCATTTTTTGCGAGAAGCTTTTTCATGGCAGAAATACTCTCGGAGGGTATGCCGCCCACTGCCGAGAGGTGACCGCTGCTCTTAAAAAACCCAATAATTGGATTTTTACTAATTAGAAAAATTTTTTGGTGTTTTGCTCGGACCGTGGTTTGAACCCGAGACCTCTGGCATAGCAGGCGAGCACTCTACCCACTGCACCACAGCGGCCACTAGACAAATAACTGTTTTATAAACAAATAACTGTTTTATAAACAAAAGATGCTGATATTCTATATACTGAAGTTCTGAAATGTCATGGATCCTTACGTACTCCTATATACAAGCAATTTGAGAAAATTGAAATTTTTAATGTATATTTTTCATATACTCGTACATACATATTTATACGGGAAATTTTAAAAATAAGTGCCCTCCATTAGTGTAATTGTACATTCTCGTTTATACATACACAAATAAGAAATACAATTCAGTAGCTCGATTCACTAACTTTTTTAACAACATTTGTTATCGTTAAGTTAGCTTAACAACATTTTTAACAACTTTGCTATTGACTAACTTTTGTCAACACCAAAACTTGTTAATTCGAATCAGCGGTTCACGTTGTCGATATTAAAATTGTTTATTTATCGAGGTTTCAATTTGTGCAGTTAAAATATTTTCTTGTTTCGTTATTGTTATTTGCGTCAATAAAGCCTAAATTTTTAACTTAAACGTATTTTAAATGGCTTTTGAGTTCGTTGCCTATCATTTGGCTACAAGCGCCGCAGAAAATTCCCGAAAAGTAGACAGGCGTTTACTGAGGGATATAGACGAACCGTTCGAGCTGGCGCCATCCGAGTTCCGAAAGTTATAACGGATGGGCCCAAAAATCGGTATTGGAACGTTTGGAAACATCCCTGAAAGGTCAGAGGATTGCCGCAATTTCAGAAGAAAAACAGGTAATATATCTAGTTATTGAAATTGCGACATTTCTTTACTTAACATCGGCGCCATTTAAGGTGTTGTGTACTCTAAGATTTTACGCCACCGGCTGCTACCAACGCCCTGTAGGAGAACAGTGGGGTTTGTCCATGAGCCAATCCACTGTAAGTCGGTGCATCCATCGCGTAACAGATGCAATTAATTCAAGATCATGATGACCCAGCACTAGATGATCCTAATATTCCAATGCATATACAAGGGACAGAAAGATATGTACAGTTGCTAACATCTGTTTCCAAACGTGTTGTAGAAAAAAATTGTGAAGTTGTTATGGCTATTACAGCAGAAAGTCGTAAAAAACAACCACGAATGGAGAGCAAACAAGATTTTAAAAAATAGTAACAGAACATTACTTTTTTTTTAAATACTCTAAAATGGTCAATTCTAAGTAAAAAAATTATTTTATAAATAAATTACATTAAAATTATAAAAATTGTGTTGTTTGCTTATTAGTTGAAATTAAAATTTTTTTTTATTTTTTTCTACTAAAACGAATTCGAAAAAAGAAAAACTGTCTGACTGAAAGTTCTTGGAAATGTTCTGAACTTATTTAAGCTGTAAGGAAAAAAAAATTTTCCGTGAGAAATTTGTTAAAAGTTATAATATATTAGTTAAAAGTTCATTTTAGGCTAATTTCTCATAATTTAAGGCTGATTTATCTACTGAAATTCAAAAACACTATAGATATTGATACATATTCTGAAATGTACGTAAAATACCTTTAAAATAAACCCAATATGATGTTTTTCCTATAATTCTATCAGAAGCTATGAAGATTTTTTGGCCAAACCCTACATTCATATTGCAAAATATCTATTTTGCAAAAGTCGGGGGGTCTAAATCGGTTTTAGAGCTATGTTTTCTTGGGCAAATTTTCTTAGAATCATCTGTAGATTACGTTTTTGCTATACTCCTGATGCAAAAAATCCATCCATACAATTTGACCCGCTCTAATATATACGCATGTATACCTCTTGTATTTGGTTTTAATAACAAAACACCTCAACAATATTGAGGTAATCTTTTAATGACTTCAAAGCCTATGAATAACAACCGCACAAACAAATTTAAATGTGATACACTTTTCCATGTAATTGGTCACTTAATACTTACATTATGCCATTGTTCAACGCTTTTGACTGCTCCTCCCATAGCGTTGAGCCTCCCGCACAACTCCTTCCATTTGTTCTGGTAGTCCAGCTTCCCATGCATCTTCTGGAACCTGCCGGATGCGAGGCCTTCGGTTTCACCGAGCATGTCCACCATTGCTCTCATTTGCTCCGCTGAAGCCCGACTCCTTTTTTTTTTGCTGCTGCACTTGTAGAGGCCATTCTGAAATTAGAAATAAAAAGAATATAAATGCTTTATTTCATCAAATAAATGTTTAAATACTTACCTCCGTTCAATATATTCAAATAAATACAACCGCGTAAAATACTTGTTTGTTTTTTTTTTCAATTCCCTTTTGTGCTTTTTCTTGCTTTGAATAAATTCAACACAACAGCTGTTAATTGTGGTTAAGGCAAAGTTAGTCAATCGCACAATCGATAACGCAAACCACATTTGTTATTGTTAAAAATATCTATCGTAAAATCGTTAAAAGTTAGTGAATCGAGCTACAGAACTTTAGTTCTTTTCCATTGAAAGCGTTTGCGGAGCAGTGAAATAACTCCCAAATAAAAGAAATTAAATAACTACCAAAGAAGGAAATGAAATAAGTCCCAACACACTGCAAGTTATTTCATAACGAAATAAGTCCTATTTTGTATGAAAATATTTGGAGTTTTTTCATTTTATTCACTGTGCCAGCGTTTGCAGTTGACAATTTGGGTAGCTAATTCTCACACAGAATGAAGGACCACTATCCACATAGCAAAACCCTCAAACAGTTGCAATAGCTGTAATTTTTAGACTACCTTTACCCTCTAACACCCCGACGATGAGGTCGCTATTACCCCTTTTTAGAAAGTCGTCAAAAAATATAATTCCGGGGTCGTTAGAGGTCGTTAGAGGGTTTCTAGAAAATTTTTCGCCAATTTTGCTTGTCCTTTATGAATGTTGGAGCTTGCCAGTCTTTCAACAATGAGCGGATCTACTAGCTCTCGACCAAGCTTTTGTAGAAATAGTTTGCGTTTCGTGGTCCGAGTGTTCCAGTTAGGAAATTTCACGTTATACAAATTATAAGCAGCGACATCAATCATATTGTAAAATACCGTTACTGGCCGCCTGTTTTCCTCTTGCATGTATATGTAGAAACCAGCTGATCTAGAGTATCAACGCCGCATTTATATTGATTATAGTCTAAGATAATGAAAGGCTTATTCTTTTTTTCGCGATCGATCTCTGAATTGTGATGCAGCGTGGAGAGCATAATAACATTTTTGCCTTTTTTCAGTATGTAGCTAACCAGAGTCATGTCCTTGGTGAAACAAAAAAGGCTGGGTTCCGGCTGCTTTCCCTTTACGGCTAAAAGCTCTTTGGGTATATCTGCCTTATTCTTCCTCATTGTTCCCACAATAGTAGTGTTTAGTGTTAGCATTTGTTCAGGTAAATCCACACTTGTGAAAAAGTTATCCATTGTTATATTTCGTCCTATAAAATTATATGTAGAGGATAAGTCAAAAGTATGATATTAGTCGAAGAAAGCATTTGCCTTTTCGGAGCCATGGTTCAGTTAGTCGGTTTGCAAGGGACATTGCATAATTTTGTGCCCTGTCTGCATTTGGTTGCCGACCAATATATATTTCGCCTTTCAGTGGTTGCGTCACAGCACCAAAATATCTTGATACCGTACTTTCCCGATTTTGATTGGCGGAACGAACACCGACCTCGAGTGGTCACTAGCTGCTCATCTACAGTCAAATAGGCTGAAGGTTTATATATATCTTTTAGACGATACTGAAACATATCCCAAATATCTCTAACTGCAGCAAGTTTGTCTGAAGCAAGTCTCTCCTGTCGTGTTCGAAAATCATCGAATCGTAGAAAACGCAATATCTGCTGGAAACGCTTCAAAGACATTGTTGCTCGATAAATTGGACGATTGTCTGTCTTCCACAAATCAACGAGTTCTTCGTCCCATAACTTACAGGCACCTGCATGTATCAGTAACCCCAAAAAACGCATACAACTCTTTTGAATTTGTGTCCTTCCAGGGACGGCAGTGGGAACTAGGATTGTTTTGAACAAAATCAGCCGCTTTACGATTTGTCGAACGCACGATAATGTCAAGTGATTATTTGCGGAAAAACATCTTTTGGACTCAAAATTCTTGAGCGAGTCGGCTGGGTATTCCTTGTTTTTCACGCACGATATCTGCTATTCTTGGTTGAGTCACAGGGTTGGAAACCGTACTCCATACGCGACCATTCTTACCATAAAGCCATTCAGGCTGCGCCTCGGTTGAAGATATGTTACTTTCGTCCTCGGAAATTTCGTCCTCTTCCTCTTAGGAAAAATTTATCATTTCGATATAATCGTAGTCGTCACAGTCAGAAAACACTTCTTCAATATCTTGATGCACATCTTCACAGAAAACTTCCATTTTTTCCTATATACGCGGTATCACTCACTAGTTTATATGTTTTCACTCCAAAGAAAAACACTGAACTGGCACTTTCAGAGTGTAAAATAAAAAAAAGAACACATTCCGGGAAATTTCTTTTTAATTTTGACTCTAAAACGGTCGGTTTTTTACAAGTTTCGCCTATTTTATGCAGCAATTTCAATGGGGTCATATTGACCCCAAAAGACAGAGAACGAGAGTTCAAGCATAGGACAGTCAAACGGTTAAGAACCAGCATTAACACCAAAAATAATGTCAGCACTGAAATCCAATGAAGAATCACTCTTGCCAATTAATGCTACTTCGGACTAAGTAGGCAATTGAAAAGTAAAGTCCTCTCTCGGCGAACCAAAATCACTCTCTACAGGACACTCATCGTTCCAGTCCTCATGCACGGCAAGTGTTATAGGGCTCGATACGCGTTCATATAGGATGCATTATCTTCTATTTCCGAATTTTGGTAAAATACATACTTAATATAATTAATTATTGGGTTCAATAAAATAGCAATTTTTCTTTTCTGTGGTGTTCTTTATTTTATATTCTCCTCCATGACATCAAACTAAAATTCAATCCAACGGCATCATATACTGGAACATTCAACATTATATTGAATTTTAGTGATGCTTTTATTCTTCCCTTTTCCGAAAAAAAAAATCTATGAATTATATGAATCATTGTAAATGCAAAATTAAAAAAAAATTTATAGCAAGCTTAAAAGAATATTATTATTAATAGTTTTTCAAACTTTCATTCAAGTGTAAATTAACCCTCAACTGGTGATGTTGGTCCATGGGACCACACTAAAAAATTCAAACGTATATATTTCTGTCTCTCCATAAAACTCAACTCAAACTCCCAATAGCTTTCAATTAGCTAGTGTTACGTGAGCAGTCATCGTATGCGTACTTGGTTTTCACAGCAAAAGGTAGTTATTCCGTGTTATAAATTTTTACGTGGTCTACTGGACCAAAATATCCATTTGTGTAACGTTTTCATTGCGTTGCTGATATGATCAATGATTGAAATGGGTAAAACTTAAAAACTGATATTTTTACTCTGTTAAGATTTGAGTTTTATTTTGTTATTGAATTTGTTTTAGGCTTGTTCAAGCGTGTTTGCAAAACAGTCAATACACTTCAAAAAGACTAGTATGAGTACTAGTGTTCCCAAAAAAGATCAAAATAATTCTCAATAGAATTTTTGTTCTTTTTACTAATTTCGTTAAATATAAATGTTAACAGGGAAAATGATGAAATATTACTTGACTGGTACTCCAAGCCTATATCTTCAGGACGAATAATTAATTTTCTATCGTCACAGCCCAAGAAATACAAAATAAAAACAGCAAAAAATATGATTATCAATATATTGATCATAAGCCATCACAAATTTCAAAACGAAAACATAAAGAAAATATACAAAATTCTCACAAACAACAATTATCCAAAACACCTAATAAAAACATTAATTGAACAAAAATTGAAAGAAATAAACAACTTAACAAGTAACAAATTATCGGCTGCAACAACAAATCCTGAAAGCAAACAATACTTTAGTGTCACATATATACCGAAGTTGACCGACCAACTACAGCACAACATAAATACACACAAAAAAGAAATTAGTCTAGCATACAAATCAAATAGAACGCTATCCACGATATTCACAAAAACAAAAAACTACATTGAAACTTACCAACAAAGCAACGTGGTATACGAAATAAAATGCATGGGGAGAGACAACAGCAAAAATTGCGACAAAATATATATAGGCATCACAAAACGAGCGCTTGGAATACGCCTAGCAGAACATGAAGCGGATATACGGAAGAAGAAGAACAACACAGCACTGGCTCAACATATGCTGTAAAACAACCACACAGATGATCTCGCGAATGCAAGAATAATAGACAGAGAGAAAAGAGAAAGAACGAGATACATGTTAGAGAGCCTTCGCATCATAGAGAACAGACGCAGAACAATGAATACAAAAGAAGACACAGACGAAATTGCAGCGAGTTACCTGATATGTTTATAATCTATATATTAATAGGCTAACATTTTTCCCATACAAACAATTGCCAGGCTGTTTTGCACTTTTAACATACTCATATCCACATAAAATTGATATGGATGTGTTCGTATGAGTCAGGAGCAGTGCATAGGCATATAATTTTTTCTATAAATTATTTAATTTCTTTATAATTAATAAATAAAGTTTTTAGTTTTGTATCATTTTTGATTTACTTCGTTTTTGCTTCGTTGGCAAATGTGCCCACTATCTATATATTAATAGGCTAAAATTTTTCCCATACAAACAATTGCCAGGCTGTTTAGCACATTTAACATACTCATATCCACATAAAATTGATATGGATGTGTTCGTATGAGTCAGGAGCAGTGCACAGGCATATAATTTTTTCTATAAATTATTTAATTTCTTTATAATTAATAAATAAAGTTTTTAGTTTTGTACCATTTTTGATTTACTTCGTTTTTGCTTCGTTGGCAAATGTGCCCACTATCTATATATTAACAGGCTAACATTTTTCCCATACAAACAATTGCCAGGCTGTTTATCACATTTAACATACTCATATCCACATAAAATTGATATGGATGTGTTCGTATGTGTCAGGAGCAGTGCACAGGCATATAATTTTTTCTATAAATATTTAATTTCTTTATAATTAATAAATAAAATTTTTAGTTAAGATAAATAGATATCGTAAACGTGTTTACAAATATCGTAAACACAGTTGAAGAGTCGCTTTAATTTAAAAGCGCTCACCACCGGGCCTACCTTCCTAGATCTGCCTTGATTTTGACCATGATTTCGCGTCGGACCGTGATCAAAAGGGCAAATCAGTGTTGCGGTACAACTGGAATTTGGAAAGTGTTGCTTATCTCCGCGAAAAGGAATAATTTTTGTACCAATACAAAGTTGAAAAAATAAATTGCTTGGTCGAATTTCGACCACCGGCGATACTAGTAGTTATTAATTAGTTGACAAGTGCAATAGAAAACAACAGCACGCACTCTGCGTTTATATGTTTTGTTTTTTAATGTAACAATTATTTTGTTCAATGTTTGTTTGTGTAAAAAACTTGTTATAAAATTAATAATTAATTGACGACACATATGTACATACATACGTATTTATGTATGCAAAAAAACTTATGTAGATACAACCAAGTAAGTAACAGCCTGTGATAAACCATTTTTTTTTATTTTCAATTAGTTTTCAAATGTAACTTTATAGTCAATATTTGTAATCTTTTGTTTCTAAATGTTTGCTTTTTTTCATATCTCCATGTTCGTGTGTTTTTGCAAAAATAAAGTCGACCCCTGAAGACGGTAAAGGAGTTTTACCGAAACGTCGGGCGAAATAATAAATAAATAAATAAAATACACACATGTATACAAAACATTATTTTTAATTAAAATAAGGCCAAAAAGCTCAACAAAATTTAGAATCATAAATGTTAACGTTAAGACAAACAAAACAAATTTCATTTTTATAACAGTTATTTTAACACGTTATTGTACTAAATTTCAAAAATAACCTAAAAACAAAATGTGTAAAATAAATAAACACACTCACATTCTTATCAATTAGGGGATTCATAACCTGTCATATTGCGTCATATCGTCATAACTCATAATATTTTGTTGTTGCATTCTAGGCTATATGTGTACTAAATAAATACAACTCTGCACGATATGTTTTTGAAAACATATTTTGTCATGCCTAAATTTAGACCCTTTATCATTTAACTATCTGGCAATGTGAAAGTAATGAACAGAGATCCCAAATAACAGTTATCGTTTTCAGGGACTCATTAAATATCTGCTACTTGCAGATAGAAACGAAAGCGGTCATACATATAATAACGACAATGAGAGATATCAGTGACCGAAAAATCATAAAGGTCTTTTTGAAACCATTTACAAGCCAATGTATATAGGCAAGATTTTCTGAAGCAATCCTATAATTTAATATTTGTTAAAGGTGTATCTTATATTATAAACTAGCTGACCCGCCAGACGTTGGTCTGCCTAAAATTTATTCCCATAAAGCCTGAAGAAAAAGTCCTAGATTACCATGTTGCTCACCATTATATCCCTACCCTATCCATATCCCTATCCTATCCCTCCAAGTTTTGATATCCTGCGGAAAACACTTCCAAAGATATTCAGCATTAAATATTAAGTTTTTATGGGTTGTGACACGTCCCGTTTTCCAATAGCTCCCATTTATCTGGTAAGTATGGTACAGTTATTGTTTACCTCCGTACTAATTTCCAGGGTCCTACCATAAACACTCCCAGAGATATTCAGAATGAAGAATTAAGTTTGTATGGGAGGTACCACGCCGCCTTTTCCAATAGCTTCCGGGTAAGATATCTTAAATTTTAGGAGAGACGTCGAGAAAATGATTATTGAAAGTTTCATTAATTTCTATGCAGTCGTGTTTGTGTGACGCGGGCGTTATAGTAAAAAACCACATTTTTGGTCACATTTTTCCCACATTTTGCTCAATAACTCAAGAACTGGATGAGATATCCAAATGAAAGTTGTCCTAAATTTTAAGTTAGACCTTAGGTGATAGAATGCACATTGGTCCCAATTCCATTTTTTTTGGCATAAATTCAACTAATACAGCTACGCAGTTGAAAGTTGACAAATCCTATAGCAATGGCATATGGAAGAAATATAGCAAATATCTAATCAATCAGACCACGCCCACCGTGACTGCCAGTAGGGTGGTCCTTCCAGGTATGAGAAAAATTTCCTTTTGAGATACTATATCGCAAAAGGTGTCAAAATTAGCGTAATTGAATACAGAGTTCTATATATTTATGTATGTTAAGGTAAATTTCAAATAAATAAGCGAATTTAAATTTCGAAAAAATTAGCCACTAATAGGGTGTGTCGAAATACTTTTTTGAGGGTTTTCTTAACGCAAGACCCCTTAAAACTTGCGTGTTTCATAGCAGATTACGAAATAGTATAATAAGTAACGTCCGCAACTCACTTTTTGTGGTTAAGACAGCGACATCATACTATATTAGCGCGGAATTGCTGAGATAGAAGTTCACTGGAAAAATATCGAATTTTTTAAAAACGGCAATAAACGGCAATAATATTTTTGCATGGCTTTATTAAATACACTTTACTTAATAATATAGCGTCTTTACTTTTGTGAAGAATTGTGTAGTTATATAACTTTTTGTCTACGAAACACAAAAATTATAAATTTTTTTAACATAATATACCTTTCGCAAAGCACTTCAAAGCTACCCTAATACACTTATGATAGAGACACACATCGTAGTATAGTAGAAATATTACGATCTATACCACATATGTGTCACTCTCATATTGTAGTTTAATTGAAAATTTTCATAGTAAAGCCAAATCATAGTATTGATATTATAATATTCATACCACATATGTGTCTGAGGCATTAGAAACATGGAAAAACTTGGTAAGAGTAAATTCTACTTACTTTTTCCTACGTTATCCATACAAATATGCACTTGTTTTCAATCAAGCTTAATTTTCCAATATTAAAAAGTTCACAGCAAAAAAAATACGAAAAAACTTTAATATTATTGTGGCGAATGAGCTGACCTTGATGGCTTGTCAGAAACTAATGGTAGCCACATGTATTGAATTAAACTGGTTTTTAGGTGCAATAGTATATGTACTATTGGAAAATGCATGCCTTTTTTGAACACTTAAAAGTTTAAAAATTGGGTTTATGCCAAAAATTTTGGATTTGGGACCAATGTGGAATGGTGAAAGTTTCATGCAATTATATTCAGTAGTTTTTTCGTGATGCGCCCACAATCATACAGACGGACAGACAGACAGAAAAAAATTCTAAAAATTGCACAGGCCGACAAAATGAGACCGATTTTTTTGACCATAAACCAGACCATACTTTCCTAAAGTTTTTCGATGCGCTGTTCTTAAATCTGGGGCTCTGTGAAGATGGCACCGCAACAAGTGAATTAAAAAAAATAAAATATGTCAATCGTTTGCTCATCGTTTGCTCAGGTTTGCCCAGGAAAAATTTTCGTTTGCCCACCCTTGGTTCAAAAATTATTGAAAAAACAAATTTTTCGAATGTGAAGTTGGCTCCGCCAAAATCGAATTTTTGCAAAAAAAAAAACGTAAATCGTTTATTTGAGCAGACTTTTTTGCCTAACTCCTTTGCTCATCGTTGTCTCATCATTTTAAAGAAAGAAATTTCATTTTTTCATGCATATTTCAAAATTTATTGCAAAATAAAAATTTTTGGGGCTGTGAAGTTGGCACCGCAACAAGTGAATTTAGAAAAGAAAAACAAGTCAATCGTTTGCTCATCGTTTGCTCAGGTTTGCCCAGGAAAAATTTTCGTTAGCCCACCCTTGGTTAAAAAATTATTGAAAACACAAATTTTTCGAATGTGAAGTTGGCTCCGCCAAAATCGAATTTTTGCAAAAAAAAACGTAAATCGTTTATTTGAGCAGACTTTTTTGCCTAAATCGTTTGCTCATCGTTGTCTCATCATTTTAAAGAAAGAAATTTCATTTTTTCATGCATATTTCAAAATTTATTGCAAAATAAAAATTTTTGGGGCTGTGAAGTTGGCACCGCAACAAGTGAATTTAAAAAAAAAAAATATGTCAATCGTTTGCTCATCGTTTGCTCAGGTTTGCCCAGGAAAAAATTTCGTTTGCCCACCCTTAGTTCAAAAATTATTGAAAAATAAAATTTTTGGAATATGAAGCAATGTTCGAATTTTTGCAAAAAAATTTAAATCGTTTATTTGAGCAGACTTTTTTGGCTAAATCGTTTGTTCATCGTTGTCTCACCATTCTAAAGAAAGAAATTTCATTTTTTCATGCATATTTCAAAATTTATTGCAAAATAAAAATTTTTTGGGCTGTGAAGTTGGCACCGCAACAAGTGAATTAAAAAAAAAAAAATATGTCAATCGTTTGCTCATCGTTTGCTCAGGTTTGCCCAGGAAAAAATTTCGTTTGCCCACCCTTTGTTCAAAAATTATTGAAAAATAAAATTTTTGGAATATGAAGCAATGTTCCAAGAAAATGTAAATCGTTTATTTGAGCAGACTTTTTTGGCTAAATCGTTTGCTCATCGTTGTCTCACCATTCTAAAGAAAGAAATTTCATTTTTTCATGCATATTTCAAAATTTATTGCAAAATAAAAATTTTTTGGGCTGTGAAGTTGGCAGAGCCAATTTTTGCGAAAAAATGGAATATAATTTTTGGCTGAATTATGTCAACAGTTACTTGGAGCTTTTCGGCCGATTAGTTGAAGACAAAAACAAAGTTTTCTCTTTTTCCTCCTACGCGTTTCGATGTTTTTCAGATCCTCATCAGAGAGTCTGATTTATTAATTACACTGTGGGACAAAATAAACAAAATTTAAAGAACTTTTTTCGAGGTTAACATATGTTGTAGGCCTTATCAAGCATTAACAGACTGCATACTTAGAATTTCCAATACATCCTCAAAATCTGGAGTTAGGGGCCAAAAACCCCTTTTTCATAGGTTATGTCATATATTATACCACAAAATTTTCTCTGTTTATCCGAACAATATGATTTTGAATGTCGTTGAAAAGATGACATTAAATCACTTTTAACAGTATACGAACTGTTAATGTATCTTGATAAGTGACAGTAAAACTGTAGAAACAATGTCAAAAATTCAATTTTTGTTAAATTTTTCATTTTTAATCATGTTTTTCTCGAATAATTTCGTAACCAGTGTATGTTTTAAAACATTTCGAAACAATCTGCTATTAATTTTGTTTTCAACGACATATAAGTTTTTCATATCCGCGTAGGCGTTCCTAGGATGTTCTACTTTAATTAATTTCTACTGTGAAATTTTTCATACTAAAATTCCTAAATTTGGA
>CAUIJX010000028.1:10000-22005 GCA_960531455.1 Urophora cardui
AGTATGAAAATATATCATTTAATTTTTCACTACTTATTTGTAATATTTATATGAATGATTTATTTGTAATATTTATATGAATGATTTATTTGTAATATTTATATGAATGATTTATTTTCTGTTAATATTAAGTTAATATTATAAGGAAACTATAATTTCAGTATGAAAATATATCATTTAATTTTTCACTACTTATTTGTAATATTTATATGAATGATTTATTTGTAATATTTATATGAATGATTTATTTTCTATTTTTCACTACTTATTTGTAATACTTATATGAATGATTTATTTGTAATATTTATATGAATGATTTATTTTCTGTTAATATTAAGTTAATATTATAAGGAAACTATAATTTCAGTATGAAAATATATCATTTAATTTTTCACTACTTATTTGTAATATTTATATGAATGATTTATTTTCTATTTTTCACTACTTATTTGTAATATTTATATAAAAGATTTATTTGTAATATTTATATGAATGATTTATTTTCTATTTTTCACTACTTATTTGTAATATTTATATGAATGATTTATTTTCTATTTTTCACTACTTATAATAATATTTATATAAAAGATTTATTTTCTACGAAAAAAATTTAAAATAAAATATTGGTAAATGATTTTATGAAAAAGGTCTACCTAAGTTACTAATTGAAATAACTAAATGATAATCTCGTTTAAGAAGTAAATATCGAAATGTGAAATTTCCATACTATTTGACAAATGCGGGGTGTTACCTGAAATAAATTTAAAATAAAATATTAGTTATTGTATTAACAAGTTATTTATATGAATGATTTATTTGTAATATTTATATGAATGATTTATTTTCTATTTTTCACTACTTATTTGTAATATTTATATGAATGATTTATTTGTAATATTTATATGAATGATTTATTTTCTATTTTTCACTACTTATTTGTAATACTTATATGAATGATTTATTTGTAATATTTATATGAATGATTTATTTTCTGTTAATATTAAGTTAATATTATAAGGAAACTATAATTTCAGTATGAAAATATATCATTTAATTTTTCACTACTTATTTGTAATATTTATATGAATGATTTATTTGTAATATTTATATGAATGATTTATTTTCTATTTTTCACTACTTATTTGTAATACTTATATGAATGATTTATTTGTAATATTTATATGAATGATTTATTTTCTGTTAATATTAAGTTAATATTATAAGGAAACTATAATTTCAGTATGAAAATATATCATTTAATTTTTCACTACTTATTTGTAATATTTATATGAATGATTTATTTGTAATATTTATATGAATGATTTATTTTCTATTTTTCACTACTTATTTGTAATACTTATATGAATGATTTATTTGTAATATTTATATGAATGATTTATTTTCTGTTAATATTAAGTTAATATTATAAGGAAACTATAATTTCAGTATGAAAATATATCATTTAATTTTTCACTACTTATTTGTAATATTTATATGAATGATTTATTTTCTATTTTTCACTACTTATTTGTAATATTTATATAAAAGATTTATTTGTAATATTTATATGAATGATTTATTTTCTATTTTTCACTACTTATTTGTAATATTTATATGAATGATTTATTTTCTATTTTTCACTACTTATAATAATATTTATATAAAAGATTTATTTTCTACGAAAAAAATTTAAAATAAAATATTGGTAAATGATTTTATGAAAAAGGTCTACCTAAGTTACTAATTGAAATAACTAAATGATAATCTCGTTTAAGAAGTAAATATCGAAATGTGAAATTTCCATACTATTTGACAAATGCGGGGTGTTACCTGAAATAAATTTAAAATAAAATATTAGTTATTGTATTAACAAGTTATTTATATGAATGATTTATTTGTAATATTTATATGAATGATTTATTTTCTATTTTTCACTACTTATTTGTAATATTTATATGAATGATTTATTTGTAATATTTATATGAATGATTTATTTTCTGTTAATATTAAGTTAATATTATAAGGAAACTATAATTTCAGTATGAAAATATATCATTTAATTTTTCACTACTTATTTGTAATATTTATATGAATGATTTATTTTCTATTTTTCACTACTTATAATAATATTTATATAAAAGATTTATTTTCTACGAAAAAAATTTAAAATAAAATATTGGTAAATGATTTTATGAAAAAGGTCTACCTAAGTTACTAATTGAAATAACTAAATGATAATCTCGTTTAAGAAGTAAATATCGAAATGTGAAATTTCCATACTATTTGACAAATGCGGGGTGTTACCTGAAATAAATTTAAAATAAAATATTAGTTATTGTATTAACAAGTTATTTATATGAATGATTTATTTGTAATATTTATATGAATGATTTATTTTCTATTTTTCACTACTTATTTGTAATATTTATATGAATGATTTATTTGTAATATTTATATGAATGATTTATTTGTAATATTTATATGAATGATTTATTTTCTGTTAATATTAAGTTAATATTATAAGGAAACTATAATTTCAGTATGAAAATATATCATTTAATTTTTCACTACTTATTTGTAATATTTATATGAATGATTTATTTGTAATATTTATATGAATGATTTATTTTCTATTTTTCACTACTTATTTGTAATACTTATATGAATGATTTATTTGTAATATTTATATGAATGATTTATTTTCTGTTAATATTAAGTTAATATTATAAGGAAACTATAATTTCAGTATGAAAATATATCATTTAATTTTTCACTACTTATTTGTAATATTTATATGAATGATTTATTTGTAATATTTATATGAATGATTTATTTTCTATTTTTCACTACTTATTTGTAATACTTATATGAATGATTTATTTGTAATATTTATATGAATGATTTATTTTCTGTTAATATTAAGTTAATATTATAAGGAAACTATAATTTCAGTATGAAAATATATCATTTAATTTTTCACTACTTATTTGTAATATTTATATGAATGATTTATTTTCTATTTTTCACTACTTATTTGTAATATTTATATGAATGATTTATTTGTAATATTTATATGAATGATTTATTTTCTGTTAATATTAAGTTAATATTATAAGGAAACTATAATTTCAGTATGAAAATATATCATTTAATTTTTCACTACTTATTTGTAATATTTATATGAATGATTTATTTGTAATATTTATATGAATGATTTATTTTCTATTTTTCACTACTTATTTGTAATACTTATATGAATGATTTATTTGTAATATTTATATGAATGATTTATTTTCTGTTAATATTAAGTTAATATTATAAGGAAACTATAATTTCAGTATGAAAATATATCATTTAATTTTTCACTACTTATTTGTAATATTTATATGAATGATTTATTTTCTATTTTTCACTACTTATTTGTAATATTTATATGAATGATTTATTTGTAATATTTATATGAATGATTTATTTTCTGTTAATATTAAGTTAATATTATAAGGAAACTATAATTTCAGTATGAAAATATATCATTTAATTTTTCACTACTTATTTGTAATATTTATATGAATGATTTATTTGTAATATTTATATGAATGATTTATTTGTAATATTTATATGAATGATTTATTTTCTGTTAATATTAAGTTAATATTATAAGGAAACTATAATTTCAGTATGAAAATATATCATTTAATTTTTCACTACTTATTTGTAATATTTATATGAATGATTTATTTGTAATATTTATATGAATGATTTATTTTCTATTTTTCACTACTTATTTGTAATATTTATATGAATGATTTATTTTCTATTTTTCACTACTTATAATAATATTTATATAAAAGATTTATTTTCTACGAAAAAAATTTAAAATAAAATATTGGTAAATGATTTTATGAAAAAGGTCTACCTAAGTTACTAATTGAAATAACTAAATGATAATCTCGTTTAAGAAGTAAATATCGAAATGTGAAATTTCCATACTATTTGACAAATGCGGGGTGTTACCTGAAATAAATTTAAAATAAAATATTAGTTATTGTATTAACAAGTTATTTATATGAATGATTTATTTGTAATATTTATATGAATGATTTATTTTCTATTTTTCACTACTTATTTGTAATATTTATATGAATGATTTATTTGTAATATTTATATGAATGATTTATTTGTAATATTTATATGAATGATTTATTTTCTGTTAATATTAAGTTAATATTATAAGGAAACTATAATTTCAGTATGAAAATATATCATTTAATTTTTCACTACTTATTTGTAATATTTATATGAATGATTTATTTGTAATATTTATATGAATGATTTATTTTCTATTTTTCACTACTTATTTGTAATACTTATATGAATGATTTATTTGTAATATTTATATGAATGATTTATTTTCTGTTAATATTAAGTTAATATTATAAGGAAACTATAATTTCAGTATGAAAATATATCATTTAATTTTTCACTACTTATTTGTAATATTTATATGAATGATTTATTTGTAATATTTATATGAATGATTTATTTTCTATTTTTCACTACTTATTTGTAATACTTATATGAATGATTTATTTGTAATATTTATATGAATGATTTATTTTCTGTTAATATTAAGTTAATATTATAAGGAAACTATAATTTCAGTATGAAAATATATCATTTAATTTTTCACTACTTATTTGTAATATTTATATGAATGATTTATTTGTAATATTTATATGAATGATTTATTTGTAATATTTATATGAATGATTTATTTTCTGTTAATATTAAGTTAATATTATAAGGAAACTATAATTTCAGTATGAAAATATATCATTTAATTTTTCACTACTTATTTGTAATATTTATATGAATGATTTATTTGTAATATTTATATGAATGATTTATTTTCTATTTTTCACTACTTATTTGTAATACTTATATGAATGATTTATTTGTAATATTTATATGAATGATTTATTTTCTGTTAATATTAAGTTAATATTATAAGGAAACTATAATTTCAGTATGAAAATATATCATTTAATTTTTCACTACTTATTTGTAATATTTATATGAATGATTTATTTGTAATATTTATATGAATGATTTATTTGTAATATTTATATGAATGATTTATTTTCTGTTAATATTAAGTTAATATTATAAGGAAACTATAATTTCAGTATGAAAATATATCATTTAATTTTTCACTACTTATTTGTAATATTTATATGAATGATTTATTTGTAATATTTATATGAATGATTTATTTTCTATTTTTCACTACTTATTTGTAATACTTATATGAATGATTTATTTGTAATATTTATATGAATGATTTATTTTCTGTTAATATTAAGTTAATATTATAAGGAAACTATAATTTCAGTATGAAAATATATCATTTAATTTTTCACTACTTATTTGTAATATTTATATGAATGATTTATTTTCTATTTTTCACTACTTATTTGTAATATTTATATGAATGATTTATTTGTAATATTTATATGAATGATTTATTTTCTGTTAATATTAAGTTAATATTATAAGGAAACTATAATTTCAGTATGAAAATATATCATTTAATTTTTCACTACTTATTTGTAATATTTATATGAATGATTTATTTGTAATATTTATATGAATGATTTATTTGTAATATTTATATGAATGATTTATTTTCTGTTAATATTAAGTTAATATTATAAGGAAACTATAATTTCAGTATGAAAATATATCATTTAATTTTTCACTACTTATTTGTAATATTTATATGAATGATTTATTTTCTATTTTTCACTACTTATTTGTAATATTTATATGAATGATTTATTTGTAATATTTATATGAATGATTTATTTTCTGTTAATATTAAGTTAATATTATAAGGAAACTATAATTTCAGTATGAAAATATATCATTTAATTTTTCACTACTTATTTGTAATATTTATATGAATGATTTATTTGTAATATTTATATGAATGATTTATTTGTAATATTTATATGAATGATTTATTTTCTGTTAATATTAAGTTAATATTATAAGGAAACTATAATTTCAGTATGAAAATATATCATTTAATTTTTCACTACTTATTTGTAATATTTATATGAATGATTTATTTGTAATATTTATATGAATGATTTATTTTCTATTTTTCACTACTTATTTGTAATACTTATATGAATGATTTATTTGTAATATTTATATGAATGATTTATTTTCTGTTAATATTAAGTTAATATTATAAGGAAACTATAATTTCAGTATGAAAATATATCATTTAATTTTTCACTACTTATTTGTAATATTTATATGAATGATTTATTTTCTATTTTTCACTACTTATTTGTAATATTTATATGAATGATTTATTTGTAATATTTATATGAATGATTTATTTTCTGTTAATATTAAGTTAATATTATAAGGAAACTATAATTTCAGTATGAAAATATATCATTTAATTTTTCACTACTTATTTGTAATATTTATATGAATGATTTATTTTCTATTTTTCACTACTTATTTGTAATATTTATATAAAAGATTTATTTGTAATATTTATATGAATGATTTATTTTCTATTTTTCACTACTTATTTGTAATATTTATATGAATGATTTATTTTCTATTTTTCACTACTTATAATAATATTTATATAAAAGATTTATTTTCTACGAAAAAAATTTAAAATAAAATATTGGTAAATGATTTTATGAAAAAGGTCTACCTAAGTTACTAATTGAAATAACTAAATGATAATCTCGTTTAAGAAGTAAATATCGAAATGTGAAATTTCCATACTATTTGACAAATGCGGGGTGTTACCTGAAATAAATTTAAAATAAAATATTAGTTATTGTATTAACAAGTTATTTATATGAATGATTTATTTGTAATATTTATATGAATGATTTATTTTCTATTTTTCACTACTTATTTGTAATATTTATATGAATGATTTATTTGTAATATTTATATGAATGATTTATTTGTAATATTTATATGAATGATTTATTTTCTGTTAATATTAAGTTAATATTATAAGGAAACTATAATTTCAGTATGAAAATATATCATTTAATTTTTCACTACTTATTTGTAATATTTATATGAATGATTTATTTGTAATATTTATATGAATGATTTATTTTCTATTTTTCACTACTTATTTGTAATACTTATATGAATGATTTATTTGTAATATTTATATGAATGATTTATTTTCTGTTAATATTAAGTTAATATTATAAGGAAACTATAATTTCAGTATGAAAATATATCATTTAATTTTTCACTACTTATTTGTAATATTTATATGAATGATTTATTTGTAATATTTATATGAATGATTTATTTTCTATTTTTCACTACTTATTTGTAATACTTATATGAATGATTTATTTGTAATATTTATATGAATGATTTATTTTCTGTTAATATTAAGTTAATATTATAAGGAAACTATAATTTCAGTATGAAAATATATCATTTAATTTTTCACTACTTATTTGTAATATTTATATGAATGATTTATTTGTAATATTTATATGAATGATTTATTTGTAATATTTATATGAATGATTTATTTTCTGTTAATATTAAGTTAATATTATAAGGAAACTATAATTTCAGTATGAAAATATATCATTTAATTTTTCACTACTTATTTGTAATATTTATATGAATGATTTATTTGTAATATTTATATGAATGATTTATTTTCTATTTTTCACTACTTATTTGTAATACTTATATGAATGATTTATTTGTAATATTTATATGAATGATTTATTTTCTGTTAATATTAAGTTAATATTATAAGGAAACTATAATTTCAGTATGAAAATATATCATTTAATTTTTCACTACTTATTTGTAATATTTATATGAATGATTTATTTTCTATTTTTCACTACTTATTTGTAATATTTATATGAATGATTTATTTGTAATATTTATATGAATGATTTATTTTCTGTTAATATTAAGTTAATATTATAAGGAAACTATAATTTCAGTATGAAAATATATCATTTAATTTTTCACTACTTATTTGTAATATTTATATGAATGATTTATTTGTAATATTTATATGAATGATTTATTTGTAATATTTATATGAATGATTTATTTTCTGTTAATATTAAGTTAATATTATAAGGAAACTATAATTTCAGTATGAAAATATATCATTTAATTTTTCACTACTTATTTGTAATATTTATATGAATGATTTATTTGTAATATTTATATGAATGATTTATTTTCTATTTTTCACTACTTATTTGTAATATTTATATGAATGATTTATTTTCTATTTTTCACTACTTATAATAATATTTATATAAAAGATTTATTTTCTACGAAAAAAATTTAAAATAAAATATTGGTAAATGATTTTATGAAAAAGGTCTACCTAAGTTACTAATTGAAATAACTAAATGATAATCTCGTTTAAGAAGTAAATATCGAAATGTGAAATTTCCATACTATTTGACAAATGCGGGGTGTTACCTGAAATAAATTTAAAATAAAATATTAGTTATTGTATTAACAAGTTATTTATATGAATGATTTATTTGTAATATTTATATGAATGATTTATTTTCTATTTTTCACTACTTATTTGTAATATTTATATGAATGATTTATTTGTAATATTTATATGAATGATTTATTTGTAATATTTATATGAATGATTTATTTTCTGTTAATATTAAGTTAATATTATAAGGAAACTATAATTTCAGTATGAAAATATATCATTTAATTTTTCACTACTTATTTGTAATATTTATATGAATGATTTATTTGTAATATTTATATGAATGATTTATTTTCTATTTTTCACTACTTATTTGTAATACTTATATGAATGATTTATTTGTAATATTTATATGAATGATTTATTTTCTGTTAATATTAAGTTAATATTATAAGGAAACTATAATTTCAGTATGAAAATATATCATTTAATTTTTCACTACTTATTTGTAATATTTATATGAATGATTTATTTGTAATATTTATATGAATGATTTATTTTCTATTTTTCACTACTTATTTGTAATACTTATATGAATGATTTATTTGTAATATTTATATGAATGATTTATTTTCTGTTAATATTAAGTTAATATTATAAGGAAACTATAATTTCAGTATGAAAATATATCATTTAATTTTTCACTACTTATTTGTAATATTTATATGAATGATTTATTTGTAATATTTATATGAATGATTTATTTGTAATATTTATATGAATGATTTATTTTCTGTTAATATTAAGTTAATATTATAAGGAAACTATAATTTCAGTATGAAAATATATCATTTAATTTTTCACTACTTATTTGTAATATTTATATGAATGATTTATTTGTAATATTTATATGAATGATTTATTTTCTATTTTTCACTACTTATTTGTAATACTTATATGAATGATTTATTTGTAATATTTATATGAATGATTTATTTTCTGTTAATATTAAGTTAATATTATAAGGAAACTATAATTTCAGTATGAAAATATATCATTTAATTTTTCACTACTTATTTGTAATATTTATATGAATGATTTATTTTCTATTTTTCACTACTTATTTGTAATATTTATATGAATGATTTATTTGTAATATTTATATGAATGATTTATTTTCTGTTAATATTAAGTTAATATTATAAGGAAACTATAATTTCAGTATGAAAATATATCATTTAATTTTTCACTACTTATTTGTAATATTTATATGAATGATTTATTTTCTATTTTTCACTACTTATTTGTAATATTTATATGAATGATTTATTTGTAATATTTATATGAATGATTTATTTTCTGTTAATATTAAGTTAATATTATAAGGAAACTATAATTTCAGTATGAAAATATATCATTTAATTTTTCACTACTTATTTGTAATATTTATATGAATGATTTATTTTCTATTTTTCACTACTTATTTGTAATATTTATATAAAAGATTTATTTGTAATATTTATATGAATGATTTATTTTCTATTTTTCACTACTTATTTGTAATATTTATATGAATGATTTATTTTCTATTTTTCACTACTTATAATAATATTTATATAAAAGATTTATTTTCTACGAAAAAAATTTAAAATAAAATATTGGTAAATGATTTTATGAAAAAGGTCTACCTAAGTTACTAATTGAAATAACTAAATGATAATCTCGTTTAAGAAGTAAATATCGAAATGTGAAATTTCCATACTATTTGACAAATGCGGGGTGTTACCTGAAATAAATTTAAAATAAAATATTAGTTATTGTATTAACAAGTTATTTATATGAATGATTTATTTGTAATATTTATATGAATGATTTATTTTCTATTTTTCACTACTTATTTGTAATATTTATATGAATGATTTATTTGTAATATTTATATGAATGATTTATTTGTAATATTTATATGAATGATTTATTTTCTGTTAATATTAAGTTAATATTATAAGGAAACTATAATTTCAGTATGAAAATATATCATTTAATTTTTCACTACTTATTTGTAATATTTATATGAATGATTTATTTGTAATATTTATATGAATGATTTATTTTCTATTTTTCACTACTTATTTGTAATACTTATATGAATGATTTATTTGTAATATTTATATGAATGATTTATTTTCTGTTAATATTAAGTTAATATTATAAGGAAACTATAATTTCAGTATGAAAATATATCATTTAATTTTTCACTACTTATTTGTAATATTTATATGAATGATTTATTTGTAATATTTATATGAATGATTTATTTTCTATTTTTCACTACTTATTTGTAATACTTATATGAATGATTTATTTGTAATATTTATATGAATGATTTATTTTCTGTTAATATTAAGTTAATATTATAAGGAAACTATAATTTCAGTATGAAAATATATCATTTAATTTTTCACTACTTATTTGTAATATTTATATGAATGATTTATTTGTAATATTTATATGAATGATTTATTTGTAATATTTATATGAATGATTTATTTTCTGTTAATATTAAGTTAATATTATAAGGAAACTATAATTTCAGTATGAAAATATATCATTTAATTTTTCACTACTTATTTGTAATATTTATATGAATGATTTATTTGTAATATTTATATGAATGATTTATTTTCTATTTTTCACTACTTATTTGTAATACTTATATGAATGATTTATTTGTAATATTTATATGAATGATTTATTTTCTGTTAATATTAAGTTAATATTATAAGGAAACTATAATTTCAGTATGAAAATATATCATTTAATTTTTCACTACTTATTTGTAATATTTATATGAATGATTTATTTTCTATTTTTCACTACTTATTTGTAATATTTATATGAATGATTTATTTGTAATATTTATATGAATGATTTATTTTCTGTTAATATTAAGTTAATATTATAAGGAAACTATAATTTCAGTATGAAAATATATCATTTAATTTTTCACTACTTATTTGTAATATTTATATGAATGATTTATTTGTAATATTTATATGAATGATTTATTTGTAATATTTATATGAATGATTTATTTTCTGTTAATATTAAGTTAATATTATAAGGAAACTATAATTTCAGTATGAAAATATATCATTTAATTTTTCACTACTTATTTGTAATATTTATATGAATGATTTATTTGTAATATTTATATGAATGATTTATTTTCTATTTTTCACTACTTATTTGTAATATTTATATGAATGATTTATTTTCTATTTTTCACTA
The DNA here is from genome assembly GCA_960531455.1 of Urophora cardui. NCBI lineage: Eukaryota > Metazoa > Arthropoda > Insecta > Diptera > Tephritidae > Urophora > Urophora cardui. The sequence goes on from CAUIJX010000028.1 coordinate 21,789, forward strand.
CTTATAATAATATTTATATAAAAGATTTATTTTCTACGAAAAAAATTTAAAATAAAATATTGGTAAATGATTTTATGAAAAAGGTCTACCTAAGTTACTAATTGAAATAACTAAATGATAATCTCGTTTAAGAAGTAAATATCGAAATGTGAAATTTCCATACTATTTGACAAATGCGGGGTGTTACCTGAAATAAATTTAAAATAAAATATTAGTT
>CAUIJX010000029.1:7500-15000 GCA_960531455.1 Urophora cardui
AAGAGAAATAATTCTTAACCAACAACAATGCATAAATTTAACAATATACCACAACAACAAATAATAATAATAATTGAACTTTATATATGGGTAACAATAATAGTTATATTAAAATTATTATTTGTGTGTGATTATTACGTTTTTACCTTGTCATCATTGATATGGTAAATTATTAATCTCATTTTTTTATTTTTCTTGTATTTCTTAAAAGAATTTTCGTTCCCTCGTACATTATTCATATTTATATATTTATAATGTAAGAACGATATTTCTTTAAAATTTATCTTTAATGTTTTAAAGAATTCTTCTTTAACGAATCATTCTTAATAAAAGCACTTACTTCATTTCATTACATTAAATTTTAAATTATATACAATTATTTAAAAAGTATATAATTGTTTCGTTATATGAAATTAAAATAATTCCATTTAACGCAAATGTATGTTTAAATATTAATAAAAGTACTTGCTTCATCAATTAATATATATTTTTCGTAGAGTTATGCATAGACGAACTCATATTAAATACAGGTTCTTCGTATGCATAGCTCTCCTGTTACTGTAATATGTTAGTATAGAAATATGATAAAACTATAAAAGGCTATCATATTTATCTATTTGAACTAACTAACAGTACAAAAACCAGGAATAAATAACAAACAATACATAATAATAAGCTATTTATACTAAGCGCTCACAGTCAAATATATAAAAATATTTGCCCGTTTGCTGGCCTTAGTTTAGCTCAGATACCAGGAATAAACGAAACTAACATTAGGAGTATGAATTTGCTTAGTTAGCTTTGCCTTAGTTTAGAATCCCATGCAGTTCCTATAAATGTTTTCTGTCATGCACACCCCGCATTTGTCAAATAGTATGGAAATTTCACATTTCGATATTTACTTCTTAAACGAGATTATCATTTAGTTATTTCAATTAGTAACTTAGGTAGACCTTTTTCATAAAATCATTTACCAATATTTTATTTTAAATTTTTTTCGTAGAAAATAAATCTTTTATATAAATATTATTATAAGTAGTGAAAAATAGAAAATAAATCATTCATATAAATATTACAAATAAGTAGTGAAAAATAGAAAATAAATCATTCATATAAGTATTACAAATAAGTAGTGAAAAATAGAAAATAAATCATTCATATAAATATTACAAATAAATCATTCATATAAATATTACAAATAAGTAGTGAAAAATTAAATGATATATTTTCATACTGAAATTATAGTTTCCTTATAATATTAACTTAATATTAACAGAAAATAAATCATTCATATAAATATTACAAATAAATCATTCATATAAATATTACAAATAAATCATTCATATAAATATTACAAATAAGTAGTGAAAAATTAAATGATATATTTTCATACTGAAATTATAGTTTCCTTATAATATTAACTTAATATTAACAGAAAATAAATCATTCATATAAATATTACAAATAAATCATTCATATAAGTATTACAAATAAGTAGTGAAAAATAGAAAATAAATCATTCATATAAATATTACAAATAAATCATTCATATAAATATTACAAATAAGTAGTGAAAAATTAAATGATATATTTTCATACTGAAATTATAGTTTCCTTATAATATTAACTTAATATTAACAGAAAATAAATCATTCATATAAATATTACAAATAAATCATTCATATAAGTATTACAAATAAGTAGTGAAAAATAGAAAATAAATCATTCATATAAATATTACAAATAAATCATTCATATAAATATTACAAATAAGTAGTGAAAAATTAAATGATATATTTTCATACTGAAATTATAGTTTCCTTATAATATTAACTTAATATTAACAGAAAATAAATCATTCATATAAATATTACAAATAAATCATTCATATAAATATTACAAATAAATCATTCATATAAATATTACAAATAAGTAGTGAAAAATAGAAAATAAATCATTCATATAAATATTACAAATAAATCATTCATATAAATAACTTGTTAATACAATAACTAATATTTTATTTTAAATTTATTTCAGGTAACACCCCGCATTTGTCAAATAGTATGGAAATTTCACATTTCGATATTTACTTCTTAAACGAGATTATCATTTAGTTATTTCAATTAGTAACTTAGGTAGACCTTTTTCATAAAATCATTTACCAATATTTTATTTTAAATTTTTTTCGTAGAAAATAAATCTTTTATATAAATATTATTATAAGTAGTGAAAAATAGAAAATAAATCATTCATATAAATATTACAAATAAGTAGTGAAAAATAGAAAATAAATCATTCATATAAATATTACAAATAAATCTTTTATATAAATATTACAAATAAGTAGTGAAAAATAGAAAATAAATCATTCATATAAATATTACAAATAAGTAGTGAAAAATTAAATGATATATTTTCATACTGAAATTATAGTTTCCTTATAATATTAACTTAATATTAACAGAAAATAAATCATTCATATAAATATTACAAATAAATCATTCATATAAGTATTACAAATAAGTAGTGAAAAATAGAAAATAAATCATTCATATAAATATTACAAATAAATCATTCATATAAATATTACAAATAAGTAGTGAAAAATTAAATGATATATTTTCATACTGAAATTATAGTTTCCTTATAATATTAACTTAATATTAACAGAAAATAAATCATTCATATAAATATTACAAATAAATCATTCATATAAATATTACAAATAAATCATTCATATAAATATTACAAATAAGTAGTGAAAAATAGAAAATAAATCATTCATATAAATATTACAAATAAATCATTCATATAAATAACTTGTTAATACAATAACTAATATTTTATTTTAAATTTATTTCAGGTAACACCCCGCATTTGTCAAATAGTATGGAAATTTCACATTTCGATATTTACTTCTTAAACGAGATTATCATTTAGTTATTTCAATTAGTAACTTAGGTAGACCTTTTTCATAAAATCATTTACCAATATTTTATTTTAAATTTTTTTCGTAGAAAATAAATCTTTTATATAAATATTATTATAAGTAGTGAAAAATAGAAAATAAATCATTCATATAAATATTACAAATAAGTAGTGAAAAATAGAAAATAAATCATTCATATAAATATTACAAATAAATCTTTTATATAAATATTACAAATAAGTAGTGAAAAATAGAAAATAAATCATTCATATAAATATTACAAATAAGTAGTGAAAAATTAAATGATATATTTTCATACTGAAATTATAGTTTCCTTATAATATTAACTTAATATTAACAGAAAATAAATCATTCATATAAATATTACAAATAAATCATTCATATAAATATTACAAATAAGTAGTGAAAAATAGAAAATAAATCATTCATATAAATATTACAAATAAGTAGTGAAAAATTAAATGATATATTTTCATACTGAAATTATAGTTTCCTTATAATATTAACTTAATATTAACAGAAAATAAATCATTCATATAAATATTACAAATAAATCATTCATATAAATATTACAAATAAGTAGTGAAAAATAGAAAATAAATCATTCATATAAATATTACAAATAAGTAGTGAAAAATTAAATGATATATTTTCATACTGAAATTATAGTTTCCTTATAATATTAACTTAATATTAACAGAAAATAAATCATTCATATAAATATTACAAATAAATCATTCATATAAGTATTACAAATAAGTAGTGAAAAATAGAAAATAAATCATTCATATAAATATTACAAATAAATCATTCATATAAATATTACAAATAAGTAGTGAAAAATTAAATGATATATTTTCATACTGAAATTATAGTTTCCTTATAATATTAACTTAATATTAACAGAAAATAAATCATTCATATAAATATTACAAATAAATCATTCATATAAATATTACAAATAAATCATTCATATAAATATTACAAATAAGTAGTGAAAAATAGAAAATAAATCATTCATATAAATATTACAAATAAATCATTCATATAAATAACTTGTTAATACAATAACTAATATTTTATTTTAAATTTATTTCAGGTAACACCCCGCATTTGTCAAATAGTATGGAAATTTCACATTTCGATATTTACTTCTTAAACGAGATTATCATTTAGTTATTTCAATTAGTAACTTAGGTAGACCTTTTTCATAAAATCATTTACCAATATTTTATTTTAAATTTTTTTCGTAGAAAATAAATCTTTTATATAAATATTATTATAAGTAGTGAAAAATAGAAAATAAATCATTCATATAAATATTACAAATAAGTAGTGAAAAATAGAAAATAAATCATTCATATAAGTATTACAAATAAGTAGTGAAAAATAGAAAATAAATCATTCATATAAATATTACAAATAAATCATTCATATAAATATTACAAATAAGTAGTGAAAAATTAAATGATATATTTTCATACTGAAATTATAGTTTCCTTATAATATTAACTTAATATTAACAGAAAATAAATCATTCATATAAATATTACAAATAAATCATTCATATAAATATTACAAATAAATCATTCATATAAATATTACAAATAAGTAGTGAAAAATTAAATGATATATTTTCATACTGAAATTATAGTTTCCTTATAATATTAACTTAATATTAACAGAAAATAAATCATTCATATAAATATTACAAATAAATCATTCATATAAGTATTACAAATAAGTAGTGAAAAATAGAAAATAAATCATTCATATAAATATTACAAATAAATCATTCATATAAATATTACAAATAAGTAGTGAAAAATTAAATGATATATTTTCATACTGAAATTATAGTTTCCTTATAATATTAACTTAATATTAACAGAAAATAAATCATTCATATAAATATTACAAATAAATCATTCATATAAGTATTACAAATAAGTAGTGAAAAATAGAAAATAAATCATTCATATAAATATTACAAATAAATCATTCATATAAATATTACAAATAAGTAGTGAAAAATTAAATGATATATTTTCATACTGAAATTATAGTTTCCTTATAATATTAACTTAATATTAACAGAAAATAAATCATTCATATAAATATTACAAATAAATCATTCATATAAATATTACAAATAAATCATTCATATAAATATTACAAATAAGTAGTGAAAAATAGAAAATAAATCATTCATATAAATATTACAAATAAATCATTCATATAAATAACTTGTTAATACAATAACTAATATTTTATTTTAAATTTATTTCAGGTAACACCCCGCATTTGTCAAATAGTATGGAAATTTCACATTTCGATATTTACTTCTTAAACGAGATTATCATTTAGTTATTTCAATTAGTAACTTAGGTAGACCTTTTTCATAAAATCATTTACCAATATTTTATTTTAAATTTTTTTCGTAGAAAATAAATCTTTTATATAAATATTATTATAAGTAGTGAAAAATAGAAAATAAATCATTCATATAAATATTACAAATAAGTAGTGAAAAATAGAAAATAAATCATTCATATAAATATTACAAATAAATCTTTTATATAAATATTACAAATAAGTAGTGAAAAATAGAAAATAAATCATTCATATAAATATTACAAATAAGTAGTGAAAAATTAAATGATATATTTTCATACTGAAATTATAGTTTCCTTATAATATTAACTTAATATTAACAGAAAATAAATCATTCATATAAATATTACAAATAAATCATTCATATAAGTATTACAAATAAGTAGTGAAAAATAGAAAATAAATCATTCATATAAATATTACAAATAAATCATTCATATAAATATTACAAATAAGTAGTGAAAAATTAAATGATATATTTTCATACTGAAATTATAGTTTCCTTATAATATTAACTTAATATTAACAGAAAATAAATCATTCATATAAATATTACAAATAAATCATTCATATAAATATTACAAATAAATCATTCATATAAATATTACAAATAAGTAGTGAAAAATAGAAAATAAATCATTCATATAAATATTACAAATAAATCATTCATATAAATAACTTGTTAATACAATAACTAATATTTTATTTTAAATTTATTTCAGGTAACACCCCGCATTTGTCAAATAGTATGGAAATTTCACATTTCGATATTTACTTCTTAAACGAGATTATCATTTAGTTATTTCAATTAGTAACTTAGGTAGACCTTTTTCATAAAATCATTTACCAATATTTTATTTTAAATTTTTTTCGTAGAAAATAAATCTTTTATATAAATATTATTATAAGTAGTGAAAAATAGAAAATAAATCATTCATATAAATATTACAAATAAGTAGTGAAAAATAGAAAATAAATCATTCATATAAATATTACAAATAAATCTTTTATATAAATATTACAAATAAGTAGTGAAAAATAGAAAATAAATCATTCATATAAATATTACAAATAAGTAGTGAAAAATTAAATGATATATTTTCATACTGAAATTATAGTTTCCTTATAATATTAACTTAATATTAACAGAAAATAAATCATTCATATAAATATTACAAATAAATCATTCATATAAATATTACAAATAAGTAGTGAAAAATAGAAAATAAATCATTCATATAAATATTACAAATAAGTAGTGAAAAATTAAATGATATATTTTCATACTGAAATTATAGTTTCCTTATAATATTAACTTAATATTAACAGAAAATAAATCATTCATATAAATATTACAAATAAATCATTCATATAAATATTACAAATAAGTAGTGAAAAATAGAAAATAAATCATTCATATAAATATTACAAATAAGTAGTGAAAAATTAAATGATATATTTTCATACTGAAATTATAGTTTCCTTATAATATTAACTTAATATTAACAGAAAATAAATCATTCATATAAATATTACAAATAAATCATTCATATAAGTATTACAAATAAGTAGTGAAAAATAGAAAATAAATCATTCATATAAATATTACAAATAAATCATTCATATAAATATTACAAATAAGTAGTGAAAAATTAAATGATATATTTTCATACTGAAATTATAGTTTCCTTATAATATTAACTTAATATTAACAGAAAATAAATCATTCATATAAATATTACAAATAAATCATTCATATAAATATTACAAATAAATCATTCATATAAATATTACAAATAAGTAGTGAAAAATAGAAAATAAATCATTCATATAAATATTACAAATAAATCATTCATATAAATAACTTGTTAATACAATAACTAATATTTTATTTTAAATTTATTTCAGGTAACACCCCGCATTTGTCAAATAGTATGGAAATTTCACATTTCGATATTTACTTCTTAAACGAGATTATCATTTAGTTATTTCAATTAGTAACTTAGGTAGACCTTTTTCATAAAATCATTTACCAATATTTTATTTTAAATTTTTTTCGTAGAAAATAAATCTTTTATATAAATATTATTATAAGTAGTGAAAAATAGAAAATAAATCATTCATATAAATATTACAAATAAGTAGTGAAAAAT
>CAUIJX010000029.1:25000-26248 GCA_960531455.1 Urophora cardui
ATAAATATTACAAATAAATCATTCATATAAGTATTACAAATAAGTAGTGAAAAATAGAAAATAAATCATTCATATAAATATTACAAATAAATCATTCATATAAATATTACAAATAAGTAGTGAAAAATTAAATGATATATTTTCATACTGAAATTATAGTTTCCTTATAATATTAACTTAATATTAACAGAAAATAAATCATTCATATAAATATTACAAATAAATCATTCATATAAGTATTACAAATAAGTAGTGAAAAATAGAAAATAAATCATTCATATAAATATTACAAATAAATCATTCATATAAATATTACAAATAAGTAGTGAAAAATTAAATGATATATTTTCATACTGAAATTATAGTTTCCTTATAATATTAACTTAATATTAACAGAAAATAAATCATTCATATAAATATTACAAATAAATCATTCATATAAATATTACAAATAAATCATTCATATAAATATTACAAATAAGTAGTGAAAAATAGAAAATAAATCATTCATATAAATATTACAAATAAATCATTCATATAAATAACTTGTTAATACAATAACTAATATTTTATTTTAAATTTATTTCAGGTAACACCCCGCATTTGTCAAATAGTATGGAAATTTCACATTTCGATATTTACTTCTTAAACGAGATTATCATTTAGTTATTTCAATTAGTAACTTAGGTAGACCTTTTTCATAAAATCATTTACCAATATTTTATTTTAAATTTTTTTCGTAGAAAATAAATCTTTTATATAAATATTATTATAAGTAGTGAAAAATAGAAAATAAATCATTCATATAAATATTACAAATAAGTAGTGAAAAATAGAAAATAAATCATTCATATAAATATTACAAATAAATCTTTTATATAAATATTACAAATAAGTAGTGAAAAATAGAAAATAAATCATTCATATAAATATTACAAATAAGTAGTGAAAAATTAAATGATATATTTTCATACTGAAATTATAGTTTCCTTATAATATTAACTTAATATTAACAGAAATAAATCATTCATATAAATATTACAAATAAATCATTCATATAAGTATTACAAATAAGTAGTGAAAAATAGAAAATAAATCATTCATATAAATATTACAAATAAATCATTCATATAAATATTACAAATAAGTAGTGAAAAATTAAATGATATATTTTCATACTGAAATTATAGTTTCCTTATAATATTAACTTAATATTAACAGAAAATAAATCATTCATATAAATATTAC